>CANXYI011554670.1:0-14923 GCA_948208565.1 Hura crepitans | reverse complement strand
GGGAATTGAGGCATAAAATGGCCTGACGAGCAAGGTAGAGGTTACTGTGGGGGCTAGAAATGAAGGCTATATATCTTATGGATTGAAGGCTTTAAGGATGATCTTCTTAATAAGTAAGTGAATTAAAGTATTCACTTCTTGTCATTTAACTATTATGGCCAAAATTACATTAAAAAAGTCAATAGAGTAGTTGTAAATAGAGAATTTACTTTATAAAGTGTACTTTGTGCGTTGGCTGAGACGGTTAAGGCTAAAAGGGGAGGATATGTCAACTAAATTTAGTTAAGGTTGGGGTCAAAACATGGTTAAGAAAATGAATGCTAATGAATAACCTTATAGTTGTGTAGATTATAGCACACCTAACATGTTAATACTAAGAGTCCGAGAGCTTAACATGGGCTATTGATGTCAAACTTACTTAATTAAGGGTTTGAGAAGAATGTTTGTTATTGATGGTATTGGCATAGAAGTTGTATATATATAGCAATTTGGTTTGGAATGTGATTAAGCATAGTCCAACAATGATCAAGTTAAATTAGTGTGTATTTTTGGGTTAATTAATGTATAATGTGAACTTGGGATGTAAATGGTTTGGTTTAAGTATGTGTGAATGGGATTTGAGCGAGGCATATGCTTGGATAATTCACCTAGAATAGCATGAAAGTGGACGTATGTGTGTGTGTATGTGTTGTGGTTATGTAAAGGCATTTGATTATATAAATAAGGTGAAGTGAATGCTTGATTTAGGGTTATTTACCACACTACTTGAAACCATTGGTAAGGAAAGTGGTAAGTAAGTTTGGCTATTTTGCTTGAAATGGATCAATGCTTTTAAAGCTTGATGTATTGGACTTAAAATTGTCAAATTTATTTTGTTTTAATTAGACTTCAATATGTAATAATCTTGATAACATAAATGTTTGTGAATGCAAATGGCATCAAAATGTTGATAGCATATGTGTAAGGTGTGTGTATGATAAGGCACAATAGTATAAGTATGTTTAGCCTAATTTCATTGGAATGAAAATAATTGAATATACATAATTAAAATGGCATGTAGTGTAACTAAGAACTGGCATGTAAAATGAACTTGTACTAGACTACAACAAGGTTTGAAAGTGGCCTATAATTTGCCTTTAAAGGCTATGGATTGTAAGTAAGTGATGTGCCTATAATTGGTGCCTATCAAGGCTATAAAATGTGATTTTGTATAGTGGCTTTATGCCTATGTTTTGGCCTTAGAAGTGGCCTAATGATTTTATGGCTTAGGGCCTTTGAACATTGCAAAAATAATGGTGAAAATTGCATAGAAAAAGGCTGAGAAATGAACCTAGAAAAGCCTATTGAAAACTAGTTGTAATAACCTATAATTATCTAGTTAAGAATTACCTGAACCAAAAATACCACTGCACAATAAATGACAAATAATTGAGAAATATTTATGGAATAAATTCAAGCATAATATACCTTAATTTTTAGCCATTCTAATACTTGAAAATTTTTGTAACAATTTACTCGGTACAGACAAATTATGGCTAGACCAGATCGAGTTAAAATTTAATTGTGCGACAAAATTAGTAACTATCTATTTTTTATGTAAGAATATTATAAAAAGTGAATTGGTAATGAAATAGACGTAAATTGAGTATAAATGGCCCATTAGTTAGACACCTACTGGATGGGTTAACCAATCAACTTAGGGATTTTAGTAGCTGCTACACTATCTACTTTTTTGATAGGGCTAGTATAATGGCCTAGGTTCATATTGGGGCCACTGTACTAGTCTATTGGACAAACAACTTTCCTCCTTTGCCACTTGATGCTAGTTATTAAATTTTGTTAGTGCAATGGTATAGGTCCCGTAGGGCCACTACATTAGCCGGTTAAACAGATCAGTCTTTTAGATAAAATAGTTTATGGCATTCTTGATCTTTAAACACATTTACTTGATCTTTGCTAGTGCAACAACATAGGTCCCATAAGACCACTGCACTAGTCGGACATTCAACCTTGGCTATGGACATTTACTTAATCTTTACCAGTGTAGCGACATAGGTCCTATAGGACCACTGTATTAGTTAGACAATTAGACTTGGCTGTGGGCATTTACAAGATCTTTGTCGATGTAGTGAGATAGGTCCCACAAGACCATTGCACTAGCTAGATAGTTAAACTTGGCTATAAAAATTTACTTGATCAGGCCGGTGTAACTATCGGGGTCCAAGACATGGATCACTACACAATTACTTCTATTCCCTTTAGATCTAGAGTATGTCAGTGTCGTCTTTCTAGACAGGCAGCTAAAATAAATAAAATAAGGAAAACATAAATTATCTATGATATTGGGATATGATATAAGGCATAATATGACATAATCACTTAAATAATTGGACCATACACATGTAGGGGCAATTGGTAATTTTACATGTGCAGTGTTTATTGACCTAATTAGTGTGATTTATGCATTATATCACTAATAATAGGTCATATATGTGAGTTGCTTGAGTTATAATATATTCATTATAATTGGCTATATAAGCAACAAATTAGTTAAGGACAAAAGCAGGGTATTTTAGACATTTTGTACAAATAGCTAATTATTGGTTCATTAACTTGAGTCAAAAAGGTATTATCACTGGTAATGGCAAATATTCTTAAGATAAGGAATTTTAAGATAGTATATGGCATATGACTAATAATTGTATAAGAAAGATAGTATGGTCATTTTGATAAATGTATTCTTATCTAAGGCTATAATAATCTAGCTCAATAAAAGTTTTCTACTCTTGTTTAAAAGCATGATAATTTATATGACATGGTTTAAATGTTTGAGTTCACCACTGAGTATTATATACTCAGTGTACCAGTTTTGGTGTTCAAGTAATCAGAACCTATAGACAGCCTCAAAGTGCAAGTAGTCAAGGTTTAAAGGACAAGTGAGTAAGGTTGCTATATGTTGGTATACCATTTTACACTCATGTACATAGGTAGGGAATGGGTACCATATGAGAGGTTCTATTTATGTCATAGATAGTGTTTTGAAATAAGTTTCCACCAGACTATCTTGAACATATGATTGCTCTTACTTGATGATATAGGTTGTGAGCCTAACGCTCTATATCAATGATTATTTGATTGTAGCCTAAGGCTTATATGTATGAACTGATAGAATGTTGATGTTTTGTTGAGATATAGGGGACAAGAAGGGTCTAAGTGATATAATTTTAGATTTTGAAGTGTTTTACAAGTTTGTAAATTTTAGTAAAAAACTTGGGTAGCCGTTATGCTACCAGATTTTAGGAATATACTTGATAGACTTGTACTTGGCCAATATTGGCATATTTGATATGGTATGACCCTAAATAGCGTGTAAGAATAAACAAGACTGAAGTTGGAGTCAGATATGATTAAATATTATAGTATATTTAAAATTTAAATGAATGGGTAACCTATGGGAAATGCACCACTTATTGGGTTTCTTCGGGAATCCAATATACGGTGTTACATTTTATGGTATCAGAGCATAGGTTTAATGTTCCTAGGTAGTGTACATGAGTGAAACTATCTAAGGTCATATTCCTCTAAACTGTCACATTGCATGAGGCTAGTAGTTAAGTCTTTTTGCAATAAAGATATAGCTAATCAGGTACCTATAGGGGGGCTAAAGAAGTGGCTAGTTTTGCACTCATAACTATGCAAGGGTAGGTAATGCATTAGTCTTGAACCTGGTAGTGTGGCACAATAGTCATAGCCACTAGATCCTAGTCAACAGTAGGCAAACACATCTCTTGCTTTAGCATAGTAGATAGTTGATCTGCTAAGATATACTACCACTATTGCTAATCCACCTCGACCTTACCATCAACTCCTACACAGGACATTTCTTTGGCAAGGCTAGAGAAAAATATAGAACTATTAATTACTGAGTGAGGAAGAGGGATAATTTTGCTAGAACTGAGTACTGGCTACATAGGACATTTAGAAGTGTGAAACCATTGAATGGTATAGAAGCAAAGAAATGTAAGAGATTTTTGACAGGGTTAAAGAATGAGTTAAAAATATAGATAGTAAACCTAGAAAGAAAGATTTTACAGTGCTAATAGTAGCTATATATAACATGGAAGGGATAATATAAGGGAAAAAGGATCTCTTCGAGAGGAAGAGGTAGTTCACTATAGGACAATCCAGTGTAGTGTTAAAAGATGATAACAAAAGAAGAGAGGGACAGTCTCTATCCCAGCCTAAGCCCCAATCTTAGTAGGGTATTAAGGGCAGAGGCAGGCACAATCCCATAGATTTGTATAAGTCTCTACCAGTAAAGTTTAATGGTTTTCTTGAGCTAATAATATTTCTAGCATAGTAAGTGATAGAAAGAAATTCCCAACATCTAATACTTCTCAAAAGAGACATTAGGGGCAATGAAGATTGGTTAACAGAGGAGTGTGTCCTCTAGTGATGTATAAGTATCAAGTTCCTTTACCTTGATTGACCCTCTAGACTGAAGAGGGACAAATAGTAGCAGTAGATGGGAGAGAAGTGTTTTGAATAATCTTATCTCCACTGCTATAGCATAAACATTTCTTAAAAAAAAGAGTGTGAGGCATACTTGGCCTATGCTATTCATATGAATGTTTTTAATTCTAATTTTGAATATACCCTAGTTGTCTTTGAATTCCCAGATGTATTTATTGATGAGTTACTGTGCTTACCACTTTAGGGAGAACTAGACTTTGAAATTAATATATATTCTAATATAGCTCTAATACCCATTGTTTAACATAAATGATCTTTTGATCAGTTGAGAGGTGTAAGTGTATTTCAAAGATTGATGTAAGATCTGGGTATCGTCAATCGAGAATTAAAGTTGTTGATATTTCCAAATCTACTTTTAGAACCTAGTATAAGTGCTATGAATCCTTGGTGATGCCATTTGGGCCCACCAATGCACTTGCAATTTTATGGATATAATGAGTAGGTTTTTCAACCTAATCTAAATCAGTTGTGGTGGTGTGCTAAATGATATCCTGGTGTACTCTAAAAATAATAAAGAGCATGAACAATACCTCAAGAGTGTGTTATAGACTATGAGAGAGAAAAAAATGGTTTGCTAAGCTCAGTACGTGTGAGTTTTGGCTAACTAAAGTTATTTTTCTAGGCCACATAATTTCAGCAGAGGGGATCAAGGTGACCCTAGTAAAGTAAAGATAAGATGGAAAAATAATAGCTTATGCCTTAAGATAATTGAAGCCACATGAAAAATGAATAGGTAGTTTAGATGGCAAGTAAAGTTAAGAGGGGAAGGCCATAGGGTTTGAGTTGATAGAAGATAGATGTCTGTATTATCAGAATAGGTTATATGTATATACTACAGATGACCTGAGGTTATCGTTATTAAAGGTGGCACATAAAGCTCCTTATTTTATGCCTCCAAGGAGTATAAAGATGTACTTAGACTTAAAGTCTCAGTATTAGTGGCTTGGTATGAAAAGCAATGTGACATAATAGGTTATAAGGTGGTTGATATGTCAACAAGGGAAAGCTAAACAATAGGATTTTTCTGGATTGCTACATCTTATAGCAATACCAGAGAGGGAAATGGAAAAAAGTGCCCATGGTTTTTGTGATGGGTTACCTTTAACCAAAGGTTAATGGGATGTTATGTGTGTGATTGTTAGCAGATTGACAAAAACAAGCTGATCTTATTCTGGTTAAGAGGAATTATTCATTAAGTAAGCCAGTTAGATTAGTGGTTGATGAGATAGTCAGAGTATATTGTACGCCAATGACTACTATTACTGACGAAAAACCTTATTTTACTTTCAGACTTTGGAAGTAGCCGTAGAAATCACTAGGCATTAGACTAGCCTATAGTATAACTTTTTATCCTTAGACTAATAGATAGTCACAAAGGGTGCTATAAATACTTAAGTATATGTTTTGAGCTAGTGCTATAGAATCTGAAGGTAGCTAGAATCAGAACTTATATTGAGCAAAATTTATTTACAATAATAGTTATCTGTCTAGTTTGAGAATGGCACCTTATGAATTTTCACATGGCAGACAACACCGACCTCCTTTGTGGTATAGTAAGATAGAGAAAAGTAAATTTTTGGTATTAAGGTGATCAAGAATGTAAAGAAAAAGTTGAAATGGTTAGAGGGAGACTGAGAGCTGCTATTGATAGACATTAAAGGACATGCTAATTTAAGCCCATGAAAGGGAATAGATTCAAATCTAGTCTTGGGAAGTGAGGCAATGAAAAATAAATCCATGCCAGGGGTTAACATGCTATAAAGGCACCATAATATAGAATAAGCTACATGAGAGCAAGTGAAACAAATAACAGTATCCTCACTTATTTGCTCTAGGAAATTTCGAGGTTAAAATTTTCTTAAGAGGGGAAGAACTGTAACACTTGTGCTTTGAGGCTCCATGAATTGTGCTACTGGGTCTAGGAAGTGTGCTCAAGGTGCCGAGTCACTTGCATGTACACCAAGGTGGCAACATTGGTTGGGAAACTTTGAGGGGCCTTAAAATGATGAAAAAGGCAAATTTTAAAAATTTAGCAGAACTAATAATTCCTTTCAGGCAGTAAGCTACTAATCTATGATAAAATTTAGTCAGGCTGGGAATGACCCAGGATGTGCCCAGATGGGCCAAAAAATATTTGACCCTGAAGGTTAAAAATTCCACTGAGTTCAGTGGTGAAATAATTTTTGAATTCTAAGCTCATTTGCAAATTCTCATAATTTTTTAAATTGGCACACAAATCGAGGTATTGTAAAAACTGATCTATCGATGGAATTTGGCTGCAAAAATTTATGACCATGTAGAAAGGATTAAAATATGAATTTTAAAATAAATGGTTTAATTTTTTGAGGTCCATGTGAATTTTGGTGAATTTTTGAAATTTTGCCACAAAATGAGCTATTTTGGGATAGTTCGGGTGGCTAAGGGCCCACCCACACATTGCCAACTAGTGTAAGGCCCATACCAAAGCCACTTAACAAGTGGATTTTTCTACTAAATAAAAGAGGAGAATTTTCTTCCTTTCCCTTGCTAGAACCAACGCCACAAAGAGGGAAAAGAGAGATTTTCTTCTCCTTCTATTAGCCATTTCATTAATTTTTTAGTTCCCAAATTCATCTTGGGATGTTAGGAAAATTCTTGAAAAAGAATGGAGGCAAAAGGAGCTCTCAAGAATTAATTAAAATTCACCAAAGGTCCAAGGGTTAAAAGCAGTCCAGCAAGTGTGTAAGGTCAGCTTTAATGGCTTTTCCTTAGATTTTCATGGTTTCTCTTAGCTAGAAATGCTTCCTTGTGGTGGCTAACATCTTTGGTGATGTGTTTAACCTTTGTTTAAGGGGAATTAAGGAGCAAAATGTCTTGAAGAGCAAAAGAGAGGCCACTATGGGGGCTAGATAAAGGCTAGACAGCTTATAGATTAAAGGCTTCAAAGATGATATTCTTAACAAGTAAGTGAATTCAAGTAATCACTTCATGTATTTTAACTATTATAGCTAGAATTACATTTAGAATGTCTATGAAGTAGTTGTAAATAAGGAATGGGCTTTATAAAGGTGTACCTTGTGTGTTGGCTAAGAGGGTTAAGGCTAAAAAGGGAGGATATGTCAACTAAATTTACTTAAGGTTAGGGTTAAAACATGGTTAAGAAATTGACTGGTAATGAATAACCTTGTAGTTTTATAGACTAAAGCACACCTAGCATGTTAATGCCAAGAGTCCGAGAGCTTAACATGGGCTATTGATGTTAAACTTACTTAATTAAGGGGTTAGAGAAGAATTTTTATTGTTCATGGTATTGGTATAAAAGTTATACGTATATAGCTATTTGGTTTGGCATGTGATTAAGCATGGTCTAATAATGACCAAGTTAGATTAGTGTGTATATTTGGGTTAATTCATGTATAATGTGGACTTGGCATATAAATGGTTTGGTTTAAATATGTGTGAATGCTATTTGAGCAATGGCCGAGGCATATGCTTGAATAATTCACCTAGAATAACATGAAAGTGGATATATGTATGTGTGTATGTGTTGTGGTTGTGTAAAGGCATTTAATTGTATAAATAAGGTGAAGTGAATGCTTGATTTGGGGTTATTTACCATATTACCTGAAACTATTGGTAAGGAAAGTGGTAAGTAAGTTTAGCTATTTTGCTTGAAATGGATCAATGCTTTGAAGCTTGATGTACCGAACTTAGAACGGTTAAATTTATTTTGTTTTAGTTTGACCTGAATATGGAATAATCTAGACAACATAGATGTTTGAGAGTGGAAATGGCATAAAAAGGTTGATAACATATGTGTAAAGTGTATGCATGATAAAGCACAATAGTATGAGTATGTTTAGCCTAATTGGATTGACATGAACATAGCTAAATATACATAATTAAAATGGCATGTAGTGTAACTAAGAATTGGCATGTAAAATGAACTTGTACTGAACTAGAATATGGTTTGAAAGTGGCTTATAATTTGCCTTTAAGGGCTATGGCTTGTAAGTAAGTAATGTGCCTATACTTAGTCCCTATAAGGGCTATAAAATGTGATTTTGCATGGTGGCTTTATGCTTATGTTTTGGGCTTAGAAGTGGCCCAATGATTATGTGGCTTAGGGCCTATGAACATTGTGAAAATAATGGTGAAAATTGCACTAAAAAGGCTAAAAATGAACTTAAAAAAGCCTATTGAAAACTAGCCATAATGACTTATAAATATCCAATTGACCATTGCCTGAACCAAAAAATACCAATAAATAGTAAATGACAAATAGTTGAGAAATATGGAATAAATTCAAGCATAATATACCTTAATTTTTGGCCATTCTAATACTTGAAAATTTTTATTTGAATTTACCTAGTATAGCCTAATTGTGGCTAGACCAGATCAGGCTAAACATTAATTGTGTGATAAAATTAATAACTATTTGTTTTTGTCATAAAAATATTATAAAAAGTTAATTAGTAAAGAAATGGAAATAAATTAATGATAAATAGCGCATTAGTTAGACACCCACTAGATGGATTGATCGGTCAACTTAGGGATTTTAGAAGTTGCTACACTATCTACTTTTTTGATAGGGTCGGTACAGTGGCTTAGGTCCACATTAGGGCCACTATACTAGTCTATTGGGCAGATAACTTTCCTCCTTTACCACTTGATGCCAGTTAATAAATTTTGCTAGTGTAGTGCCATAGGTCCCTAAGGGCCACTACACTAGCCAGTTAAACTAATCAGTTTACTGGACAGACCGATTTCTGGCATTCTTAGTCTTCAAACACATTTACTTAATCTTTGCTAGTGTAGTGGCATAGGTCCCATAGGACCACTATACTTGTCGGATAGTTAGACTTGTTTGTGGACATTTACTTGCTTTTTGCTAATGTAGTGGCATAGGTCCCATAGGACCATTGCACTAGTCAGACAATCAGACTTGGCTATGGACATTTACTCGATCTTCATCGATGTAGTAGCATAGGTCCCACAGGACCACTGCAGTAGTGAAATAGTTAGTCTTGCCTATAGACATTAACTTGATCAAGCCAGAGCAAATGTCGGGGTCCAAGATGTTGATCACTACATGGTTTCTTTAATTCCCTTTAGGTCTAGTGTATATTAGTATCGTCTTTCTAGATGGGCCAGTTAAAATAACTTAAATAAGAAAATATAAATTATTTGTGATATTTGGATATAATACAAGGCATAATATGACACAATCACCTGAATAATTAGACCATACACATGTAGGGCAATTGGTAATTTTACATGTGCAATGTTTATCGACCTGATTAATGTGATTTATGCATTCTATCAATAATAATAAGTGATATACATCAGTTGCTTGAGTTGTAATAATTAAATGATTGACTTATTGATAGGAATTGGTATAAGGGAAAATTGGTAATTTTGCATATATAACACTTACCGCCCTAATAAATTAAATAACTAGAATATTATTCCTGGCAGTGGCCTAATTTTATAATATATTGATTGTAAATGGATACATAAGCAACAAATTGGTTAAGGACAAGAGTAGGGGTATTTTAGTCATTCTATAGAAATAGCTAATTATTGGCTCGTTAACTTGAGTCAAAAAGGGTATTGTCACTGATAATGGAAAATATTCTTAAGATGAGGAATTTTAATATAGTATTTGGCATGTGACTAATAATTGTACAAGAAGGGTAGTGTGGCCATTTTGATAAATGTATTCTTAACTAAGGATATAATAATCTGGTTGAATAAATGATTTCTACTCTTGTTGAAATGCATGAAAATTTATATGACATTATTTAAATGTTTGAGTTCACCACTAAGTATTATATACTTATCACTACTTGATAATATAGGTTATGAGCCTAAGGCTCTATATCTGTGATTATTTGATTGTGGTCTAAGGCCTATGCATATGAATTGATAGAATGTTGATGTTAGGTTGAGAAATAGGGGATTAGAAGGGTCTAGGTGATATAATTTGAGATTTTTAAGTGTTTTACAGGTGTGTAAATTTTTGTTAGACACTCGGGTAGCCGTTATGCTACCAAATTTTAAGAATACAATTGATAGATACAAAACTAGCCAATATTGGCATTGATATGGTATTACCCTAAATATTTGGTAAGATTAAATATGACTGAATTTTGAATTAGATAAGATTAAATATTACAGTATAAGTAAAAGTTAAACCAACGAGCACAGGATAAATCTCAAGATGCGTGACTTAGTAGGAAGTGCACCATTTATTGGGTTTCTTCGAGACTCTAGTACAGGGTATTATAATTTGTTTTAAAAATCCACAATTGGTGCCATTTATGAGCTTGTAAAATTGCAGAGCCAAATTCCACCAATAAGACAATTAACCAACTATCTCGATTTTCGTGCAAAATCTCAAAAATTAAAAAATTTGCAAACGACCACAAAATTCCAATATTCTTCCACCAATGGACTTAAGAGAATTTTTAACCTTCAGAGTATGGCATTTTTAGGTTTGTCTGGGCACATCCCAGGTCATTCTCAGCCCGACTCCATCTAAGTCTATGGCCCACTAGGTTACAGCCTAAAATAATTTATTAGTTTTGCTAAATCTTTAAATTAAGTCAATTTCATCATTTTATAGCCCTTTAAAGTTTCATGACTAGTACCCTTGCCTCGAGCCTCATGATGGTGACCTAGCACTCCGAGAGCACTTTTTAGCCACAGTGGTCCTATTTATGGAGCCTCGAGTTTCAAGCATTACACTATCTCCCAAAGGAATTTGGGCATGATTTTTTGTGCACCCCTAATTAAATATTTTTGAGGATTTTTAAAATAAATGCAACAATTTTGAGAGGTCTAAGAAAAATTTTAAAAATCCTTGAAATTATATAGAAAAATACAAATTCCCAAAAATTTGGTTCGCGTATTTCCCAAAAGAATTTTATTGTAAAATTTTGTGAGCATCTAATTGTGCTTGAATGAGAATTTTAGTAACAAACGACACTATTTATTTATGTCCGAGTGATTTTTAAAAATAACACAAATTTTCAGTTTAATTTTTTGAAAAATTGAGCTTTGGGGGCACTCGAGTGCCACATGTCATGACCTGAGGCACTCATGTACTAGAAAATATGGCCTGGACATGTGTCCTCCAACCCCTACTTACTGCCACCTCATCAAACTCCACTTAACCCCACCTCCACTTTTCCTCCTTCTATGCCTTCACTTTGCTTTCAATGTTACCCATTTCCTCTGCTAGAAATTCATGGCTATCTAACCTAAATTCCCAATTTAAGGCCACCAAAAATTCTTTAAGATAAGTAGCAATTAAGTCTTAAAGGAATTAATCAT
The DNA here is from genome assembly GCA_948208565.1 of Hura crepitans. Lineage (NCBI taxonomy): Eukaryota > Viridiplantae > Streptophyta > Magnoliopsida > Malpighiales > Euphorbiaceae > Hura > Hura crepitans. The sequence continues at coordinate 3,073 of CANXYI011554670.1, read as the reverse complement.
CATTAGCAAGCAAGGAATTTAAGAAAGAAATAAGAATGAGTAAGTGAGCTTATATGGTCAACATGGAATTCAATTTATAGAGCAAGTTAGTTTTCCTTAGTTTTTATTTTACTTCTTAGAGGATTTCTCTATCCTAAGCATGTCTACATAACTAAAATTTTTAATTAGTGAAATGTGTAATTTTGGTGATTTTCTAGAAAATGGGAATGTGAGGGACACCAAGGATATTCTCAAGCTTGAAGGCTAAAGGAAAGGGTGCCCAACAAAGGGATTTTTGCTAGCTTGAGGTTTGGAGAAGCCTCGCTTCTTAAATTGGTATGTGAATTTAATATATTACAACATGCCTTAGTTTCTTTTGTTGAGAGTTTTATAGCCTTGTAGTATGAATTTTGTGGTTGTAATAGGTAGTAAAAATAAGAATTGTTCATATAAGCTTTAGTGATGCTAGTTATGTGCATGCATGTGTGATGAATTGGTGATTGATATGGATGAATTTGTAAGAGCAGGGGGACTAAAATTTTAGTGCAATAGGCTTGGTAACCTTGTATGGAAATAGTGGTAATTATATAGAATGTGTGTGAAATGGTGAATTAAGGATATATATATATATATATATATATATATATATGTGTGTGTGTGTGTGTGTGTGTGTGTGTGTGTGTTAATGATGGACAAAATGTGTACTTGGAATGGCAATTTGATGAAAATAATTTAGAGAGGAATTTGGCACTCACTTAGCCGAGAGGTGTAAGGGAAAATATTGGCTTTGAGTATGGTGACTTACTGTGGCAAATTAGGTGGCAATGGACTTATAAGTGTTGGTATGATAGGTGTATCAAGGGGCATTAATGGATAAGGCTTGTGGGTGTGTGTGCTTGTTGTGGCCGAGACATGTTCAATATGTATAAAGGTCTAGGTTGTATGGTAGTGGCATTATATGTGAATAACCATGTTTATGGGATGCTTGAAGAGGTGTACATATGAATGGGAATACATGTATTGAGGGGTAAATTAACAAAATAATTCAAGTATATGTGTGAATCACTTGTGGCTAAGACATATGATGAATGAGGAATGGCAAGTGAGGCATTACATGAGGTATATTCATGTGTACTCTTGCCAAAAGTATGTATGGGTGTGAGCATAGGTGGATTTAAATAATATTAGGATAGTGTTACTTGTGAATAAAGGTATGTGTACCACTTTATCAATGTTTGGCTGACTAGTGTGTAAGGAATTTAGGGTGTGCATAGTCTTATAGGCAGTGATTAGATCATGAAAGCAATTAGGTGTGGTCTAGCAATGTATGCCTAGGTAGTGAACGTAATGAAATAATATGTGCTTATGTGTGTATGATACATGGTTGAGACATATAGGTGTAATGGCCTGTGATATATGACTCTCAAATAATTGCATATAGTCATGTGTTAGACTAAAAATATGTAGCATATGAGTATGATAACTTATAAAAATATATATCATTGGTTATAAAATATGTTAAGCCAAGAGGTTTGCATGTGGACATAGGTATAATGTGAATGATATGGCTTAATATTAATACATGAAAATAGTGTGGTTGAAAAGGCAATAATTATATATCATAAAATTGATAGGATAATCCATACATGGGAATAATATGGCATGCTAAAAAAATAAAATAATGCATAAGGAAAATAGTGACCCTAACTAAGTAAGAAAGAAATGTCTTGTAAATGTCTTAAAAAGAGCATGGAAAAGTTTGCCTAAAAATGTGATTTATATGGCATGAAATGAGACCTATATTTTACATCATTTGTGGACTTAAGTTTAGAAGAAATTAGAGGCCACTTTTGAGGACAATGTGAACATATGAAATCATATGAACTTGAGCCACAATGGCTAATTGTTTTGGCATAAAAAGGGTATGGAAAAATGCTTAGAAATCAATGACTACATGCCTATAAAAGTGTCATGAACTCATAAATTGACTGATAATTGTCCTATAAAAAGGAACATTCTAGGCTTAACCTAAATATGTCTCACAAATTACACATAATAGGACCTTAATTAATAGAAATAAAATGGACTTTATTGTGCCTATAGAAATAGTTTAAATTAGGTTCAGAAAATATACTTGTAATTGTCTGGTAGGATGAAAAATGACATGTAACTATCTAGGTCAAATTTCAACAGTTGAAATAAATTTGTAACTAACTATTAAACATTTTTAAATATTATAAAATGATGATCAATAAATAAATAAATGTAAAATAAAGTTAGATGGCCTATTAGTTAGACGGCCTATTAGTTAGACACCCACTTGATGGGTTGACCGATCAACTTAGGGATTAGTAGCTACTAGACTTTCTATTTATTAGATGGGGCTAGTGCAACGGTCAAGGTTCATTATTGAGCCACTGCACTAGTATATAGGGTAGACACTCTTTGTTGTTAGCACTTTTGATTGTATATTGTATTATGCCAGTGCATCGACAAAGGTCCCCGAATGGGCCACTACACTAGTCTGTTGGGCAAACCCAGATGGATTATTTGATATGATCAGTGTCTTAAGAGGTCTATGAACTTATCCCTATGCATAGTTACTCAGTATTTTGTCCCTTGAGAGGTTCTTATGAACTGTTCCCTATAGGTTATGTTAGGCCGATACAGCAATCAGGGTCTAAAATGTGGGCCACTACACATCTTTTAGCTCCCTCTTGTTCTAGTGTCTATAAGTGTAGTCTACCTAGTTAGGCCTATTTAATAATTTAAATAATGCAATTAGGAATAATAGACTGATTGAATAAATTATAGAAATAAATTGAATAAAATTATCATAGTGGTATATTAGTAAATTTGAAGAACATATAACATAGCATCTGATTGGCATCAATCATTTAGCATATTGCTCACACACAACACCTAGACTATTATTTTATGCCAGCATGTGTCTGGTATAACTAGAAGTACCTAGCCGATGGAATATATGTAATTGAGATAAGTATTGCATTTTTTTAAATGGGTTCTATATACTTAAATCCTATGTAGTTAATGATTTAAAGCATATGTGTGCATACATAAGACATGCTTTTAA
>CANXYI011554545.1:0-10471 GCA_948208565.1 Hura crepitans | reverse complement strand
GAATTTGAACCCTCTTTTAAGGCCATTTGGTATATAAAATTTGAGGTGGCTTTAGGCATATGATCATGAATGAAAATGGGTGCAACTGGCAGAGGAAAATGACATGAAAAAGACCTATTTTGGACCTATAATGGCATATGCAAAATATAAAAATGACCTATAACTATCTAGTAAAGTGACCTAAAAACTTACGCACTGTGAATGGTTTTAAACATGGACATAAAGGTTTAAAATAATGGCTTACACTAGACTTAATGTGAACTTAATTATACCTAAGAAAGTGACTTAAAATGACTTAGAAAATAGACCTATAACTGTCCGGTAGGACAAAAAATGACCGTAACTATCCAGGTCAAATTTTGAGTGTCAAAATAAAATTATAACTATCTATTTTTGACTTCTAAATATTATAATATGATGATCAGTAAATAAATGGGCATAAAATAAGGTCAGATAGCCCATTAGTCAGACATCTCCTGGATGGGTTGATCGGTCAACTTAAGGATTGGTAGTTGCTAGATAATTATTGTGATTTTTGGATATTGGGAGGTCTATGAACTAATCCTTGTTATCTTTTAAAAGTGTTTGATATTGATAATTATTTAGATATTAGGAGGTCTACGGACAGATCCCTGCTATCCACTTAAGTTTCTTACTGTGATTTTTGGATATTAGGTGGTCTATGAACCGATCCCTGTTATCTATAATGTGATTGGTGGTTGTTTTTTTTTTTGAGATATTGGGAGGTTTATGGACTGATCCCTGCTATCTCTTGTTTGGTATTAGGAGGTTCAAGTGAGTTGATTCCTTCTATTAGACTAGGCCGGTGCAGCGATTAGGGTCTAAAATATGGGCCACTACAGAACTTTTTCAATTCCCTCTTGGTCCAGTGTCTTAGGTGTAATCTATCTAGTCGGGCCTATTAAATTAAATTGAATTAATATATAGACTTTATTGTTTGCAAATTATTGCATAGTTAATTTAATTGAAATCATTATAGTGGCATTATGGTAATTATTAAAAAAATGTGGCAAATCACCTAAATTGCATGAATTAATTGATATACCATCCACACACTGCACATTGACTATCATATTATTATTGCATTTGAATCATTGCATATAACATGTTTTAAATACCTTAAATTCACCATTGAGCATACCAATGTTTTGGTGTGTAGGTTGTAAAGATAAGCAATCTAGCCCTAGAGATCATGCAATGTAGCAGCCCCAATTTTGAAGGTATATCAAGTCTTTTTCTTTTGTTTTATTTAGTTAGCACTCGTGTAAATAGTGTAGGTTATGAGTTTAGCATGCTTAGAGGCTATTTATGTCTGTATATAAAAAGGATAGGTGTGTTGTATATAAACAGGTGGTTTATCTGTATGGTTTGCTTTTATGAGTTTCTGATAACTATGGGCCTAAGGTGCTGTGTGATTCTGATGTGTTTATTATTGTGTGATGATGTTGACTGAGGGACTAGAAAGAGGTAGAATGATATTGTTGTTATTAAAAGTGCTTTTACAGGTGAAAAAAATTTGACATGTCACCGGGTAGCCGTTGTGTTGCCCAATTTTTTGTAACATATAGAAGGTTTATAAAATGGGTTTTCTAGGTCTATTATACCACATATGAACATGTTGAAGTGTTCAGATAGAAAACCTAAGCAATACCTGATAAAGTTCTAAAATAGTCTTTAAGTGTTAAGGAGTACACACCTAGAGCAAATTCAGGATGGGTGACCTGGTAGGAAGTACATCACTTGTCGGATTTCTTATGTAGTCTGATAGGAGGTGTCACATATCCCTAGTCATAGTATTAACAAGATGGGAAATTGTTAATATGGATAAACTAGCACATATTATACTTTTTGACCTAGTCAAATAATAGTTTTCATAAGCTGTAAGCATGGTAATGCTTGGAGTTAACATATGGATGCTTCTTTGAGAAACAAGTCCATTGGAGGCCTAATATGAGATATTCACATAAAGACATAATCTGTGTTAGTGAAACCATCTCATATCAGTTGTGCAAGTATCTTCTAACTTGAGATCACCATGGTTATCTTAAGTATCAATAGCTATGCTTTGACTTCAGTGCTTTTTACATCACTATGATGTATACATAGCTAGATGATTGAGTATAACTCGAGATAACTAAAAGTAGTTGAGTGGTTAATAGAGGATTCACCAACCTAGATTATAATGGGGAATTTATCTCACTGTTCTAATATGTCTTTATTTTAAAAACCTTTGCCCAAAATGAAATACAAGTGTGAATGAAATTCACAATGGCATTTTGCGAATAAAGATAAAAATATTATAACTAACATGTTTAGGACTTGATTAGACATACTTATTTAAGTATTAAGTTAACACAAGTCCATACTCAAACTTGAACAAGATAAAGTGTGGTGAAAAGGTGAATTGCATGTAACTGCATATGAAAGGTTAAGTCAAACCACTTGACTTTTCGACACTTGGATAGCCTTGATGTGTGGCTGATACCTCTCAAGATTTATATATAAGTAAATTATTAATTAGGAATTTTTTGTGAGCTCAATTTTGTTAAACCTCAAGAGTCCTAATTGAACTAGAACTCTAATTCACTGCGTACTACCAACATACTTTGGAAACCCATAGGGTCACACATAAAAAAGAGTGTAAGGATATTCAAAGAGTTTGAATGGTTTAATATATATAAGATATCATTAAAAGATGAAAAGAAAGAATAAAAAATTAGGCTTAGTGCCTAATTAGTCTGTAGAAATCCTAAATTAGGGTTTCTAGAAATTAGGCCATATTGAGCCTAAAAGGTGGTGTTATTTAGGTTTGATTAAAAGGGTCTTAAATCAAACAATTAGCTTATAAAAATTGGGGCCTTATTGAGCCACATGGGATTAGCCTAAACTGGCTAAGTGTAGATTGTGCATAGGCCCACTTCCAAGCTTATACATATAAGACTGTAAAAGGGCCTAATTTGTGGACTCCTATAGGCTGATTTATGCTAGACTTTAAGAGTAAAAAATCTAACCTAGAAGGGTTTAGAAATAATATAAATAAACCTTTTATGATTAGTCTCTAAAATAAGAAGAATACGTATAACAGAGTCACCATGAAATTCTTCTACATGTAATTTCTTTCTTCTTTCTTCATCCACGTGAATCACTTACTAACCTCTAGTGATTCATGTTACCTCACTTCTCTACTTACGTTGGAGCTATTCCTGGTAAGGATCATTATGGTTTGCGACAACCTAGTGAGAAGGGCAGTTAATGAGGACTTGTGGTTTTGATCACGGTAAATATCTAAATGTTACTAATTTTTCAGTTATTAATGAACTTTGAATCTTTCGAATCCATCACTTCTATATGGTTTTCATAATTTTTTTGAAAAAAAAATTCCAATGCATTCCTCTCATGAAAAGCCAACATTGGTATCAATGCCAAGTTTGAAAAGGTTCCAAATAATTGAGAATTATGGCTATGGTTGATTTTTCAATTTTATGGTGGTTTGTGATTTTTAATTTTGCTATTAAAATAAAATTTAATGTAACTAATAATCATTTAACATTAATTAATAATTAGAAATCATGATTTATGTGTTAATTCATAATAGGTTAAAGTAGAAAATTCCTCTTATGCATATAAGAGGCTTATGCGCATAGTAGGATAGGCCAATTTTGATTTTCATGTGTGATTGGATTTAATTTTTAGGTGATTTGATCTAATATATGATGATTTAAAATGTGATTTAATTCTGGACATGTGTGCATGAAAATTAAAATTGAATAAATTGGAAAACAAATGAAGCAAATCAATCGGGTTTTTAAGTGGTGCGAAATCGATTAGTTCACAAGTGTTGTGTTCATAGATTTGGTTGATTTCCAATAATTCTAGAATTGATATTTCATTAATATGTGATTTTTATGATTTTAATTAAAAGTTTTTAAATGGTAAAAACTATTTGCACATGAATGAGATTCATAAACTTGTTTGATTGTCAAGATTGTCACATTTTTGAGTCGTGTAATGGTTGATTTTGTCATTTGAATTTGCCATTGTTTGAATGATTATAAATGAAAATTTAATTTGATAAAAATTGATTACTATAGGTCCAAAAAGGTGCCAAAGGCTACTGAAATTAAACAAAAAATGTTTTGGTCAATTCCATGGTCTAAGTTACAAATGATTTTACAATTCACTTCGAATTCATTTCTTTATGATATATCGTTTAATGATTTTCAATTAAAGTAAAAAATTCAATATGATTGGATTTTTCTTTTTTGGAAATATATGTTAAATATCATCTTAAAATTAATTAAATTAAATCAAGTGTTGATAAATTTAATCAAACTTCGGACATGAGATGATATTAACATGCATAGCCGGATTTTACATGGAAATATGATTTCTAGTAAAATTTGTATTCTAATCCTAAATTGATTTATATTTCTAATGAGATTAGGATTTTAAATTAATAATATGGCTTAGGTATTATTCTAATATAATATGGATAAAAGTTATCAAACTAGATTGGAATAATGGGTAATATGCAATGTGTAAATCCTTTTACAGTAGAATCAGATTCTATGTGTTCATGCTTGATGTAATTTGATTGCTTTAGAATTCTAATGAGATTATAACTCTATAAAATGGAAAGATGTAATTTAATATTTTAGTGAGATTAAAGAATTAAATTCTATGATTAATTCTCTATAGAAAGGGCATGAAAACCGATTAGGTCAAGATGATGAACCGAAACTAGTTTTGTAAGTGTTATAATTCTAGTAGTCAATCGTAATCAAATTTTCAAGCTTTAATGCATGTTAAGGGTGTGTGTTTGGCATGATGACTAGTTATAGACAAAAGCCAATATGATTGATATGCATTGTATGAATTTTTTCTTTGGTTGAATTGGGCTTGCTTGTCCTAACCTTTTCTCTCATTTTTATTTTATTTCTCTTCTCATCTAATTCCCTTCACATATAACATGAGGTCTTCTAAATAATTTTATTATGTAATTAGATAACATATGGTTAGATTGGAAAAAATGCAAGGAGCAAATGGAGAAGTAGGCCCACCAAGAAGGACCAAGAAGAAATAGTTAGAAATGTTCTTTTATTTCTTTATGGGCTTATACTTCATGCATACTACCTAGGGTTTAGGCTAAATTGGTTTCCTTTGACTCAAGAAAATCAATATAGTTAAAGTATATAACTAGATCATATATTTAATAACATATGTATGATTTAATGAGATTAAATATGCATGTGCATGCTAAAGCATGTGAAATCCCTTTGCCTGAGCATACCAAAGTAAGCAACCCTGATGAGACTAAAATGGAAGAAATCCCTTAAAGTTAATATTAAGACTTGCAAGCCTTCTATTAATATAGTTTTAACTATAGTTCTTCTTAGTGTTGGGTTGTTGGACTGACCTAAGCTTACACTACGTCAAAAATGTTACAATTATATTAATGGGTCCTTCTTAGACAATCCATTAATTTGTTGAGTTGACTCCAGGTTAATGGTTCTAGAGGTAGATTGAGGAAATGTGTATGAGATACACATGTACTAAGAGTTAGTGACCCAATGATAAGTAGTTGCATGGCATGAGATGCCTACCATTTCTGTTACAAGTTGGGTTGACCTAAGGTTCGATTTAATGAGAAATAGGTACTGTTTCACTAGAAAAACCACTAGGTTTCTTCGAAACAATATGAGGGCTATTGATTCGCAATAAAATAGTTAGAGCAAATATTGATTTTATAAAATACCTTATAAAATTCATACATATACATGATCATGCATTAATATGTTTCTCAATCTTTACATATAGGTATTCACTTTGCATCATGAGTTCATCTAATCTAAACTTACACTCAATACTCAACTTCAACAAAATGACTAGGCTCAAATTCATAGAATGGCTTCAAAATTTGAGAATAGTTCTTAGAAGTGAAAAGATAGGCTATGTATTAGATAAGCCTATCCCACCTATCCTTGAGGACACTATTGATGCTGATACTCAATAAGTATACTTGAAGCATATAGAGGACTCTGATCTTACAACCTATATTATGCTAGCATCCATGTCCCCCGAGTTTCAAAAGTAGCATAATTATATGGATGCTTATATCATTCTATTTCACTTACTAAACTATTTGATAAGCAAAGTAGGACTGAATGATATGAGATATCTAAGGCCTTGTTTCACTGCAAAATGGTGGAGGGGACTTTAGCTATGCACCATGGATTAAAAATGAATGGGTACATTGAGAGGCTCACTACTTTGGGCTTTGTTATAAATCATGACATAAGTACAGACTTAGTGTTGCAATTATTACCTGATAGTTATGCGTAATTTGTGCTTAACTATCAAATGAATAAGATCTAAACATTAATCTTGAGCTGGTGAACATGCTCAAATTTATTAAGGATGCTATGAAAAAGAATTCCAAAGCAGTTATGCTTGTTGATTCTTCTACTTTCAAGAAAAAAAAGGGAAGACGAAGAAAAAAGATGCAACTAAGGCCTAAGGTGGGGTAGAGAAAGGCAATGGCAAATAGCTTACTGACACTGCTAAAGAGACAAGCCTTAAGGTGACTTACTTCCATTGCAGTATGACCGATCATTAGAAGAGGAATTGCAAGGCTTACCTCAAGTCTTGTAAGAAAGAAAAGCATAAAGATGCCTCTACTTCAGGTATTAACATTATCTAGATTAATACTAAAATTGCTATTAATAGTAGTACTGCTATTAATAATCACACATATGTATTAGATACTGGTTATGGTTCTCACTTGGTTTTTGATATGTAGGGACTAAAGAGTAGTAAGAGGCTAGACAAGGATGATGTGGACCTACGCATGGTAAATAAAGCAAGAGTTTCTGCATTAGTTATATGTACATATTACTTAAATTTGCTTTCTAGACTTATATTAGAACTTAATAACTATTATTACATTCCTTCTTTAAATAAGAATATTGTTTCTTTATCTTGTCTTATTGAACAAGATTTTGATATTTCCATTAATAAGAGCAAAGGTTGCACAATTTATAAAGACATTGTTTTCTGTTGTTCTACATCAATTGTTAATGGAATATATATTCTTAATGATCAAAATGAGCTTTATAACATTAATGCCAAGAGACGAAATGTTGATAATTTGAAACCATCATTCTTATGGCACTATAACACCCCTTTTGTGATACTTGTGTAAGCTATTTCATCTATGTCAGTTAATTGTGATTACTTAGGTTTAGTTGGAGGGAATTAATAAAATTGAGAAGTGATTAATTTAACTAGGAATTGAGGACCGTGTGGACATAAAAGAAGTGAATTACGTAATTATGAAAAGTAATAATAATTATAATATAAACAAAATATGGAATGAGAATTTATTTTTTATGAGTCAATTTCATGTAAAAATTAACTCAACAAGTTGGATAAATTTGCTAGAATTTTCAACCTATAGAAAGGAAAAAAGCAAAAAAAAAAGAAAGAAGAAATAGCAGTAGGGGAAATCAGGAATAGCGAAGGACCTAAGTAGCATAGGAAATAGCAAGTGTTGAGGGTGAATTCTATAGGAAAATAAGGAGAACAACAACATTAGAGACTGATTTCGGGTAAGTACCTCTAATTCTTTTGATCTGGGGTTAGTTGTATGAGTGAGGGACATATTGAAGGGCACCATGTCATTACTGCACATAGTAGCATAGTTACTAGTGCATATTAGTGTCATTATTGCAGTTGCTATGTACAGGCAGCGGGCTGTGCAAGAGTACAGCTACTATTGTTGCTGCAAATGGAATGGCACCATTGATTTTAGCAAGGCAGCATTACTTTTCATCGCTATGCAGCTACCGATGTAAATAATGCCACTGCTATAGTTGCTTTGTGTAGGTAGCAGGTTGTATATTGGTGCAGTAGGATTAACTTGAGTATTCTATAAGTGAGAAATGACATAACAATGAGGCCTGCTATTATCCACTGCAAGCACAATTGCTAGCGCCACATAGTGTAGCCGCTATAGTTATTGTTATGTCTAGACAGCAAGCCATGCTACATATTCAATGAGTTGGCTTAGTCATTATTGTGATGATACGAACGAAAGAGAGATTTACTACAGAGCAACAAAGCAATTGCTATAATTTGTTAACATCTTGAATTGCACCATCAGAGTAGCCCTATTGCTATAGCAAGTAGTGCTACTGCTGACACCCTGAAGCGCTACAACTATAGCTATTAGTAGTAGATAATAGGGCTACAATGACTACTGTAGTAAATTATACAATAGGGGAAGTATATATGGGTTTACAACAGCTCTTGAGGATGAACATAATACCAAAATATATATAAAAAAATAAAATTAACACGTTAAGCCATTTCTTTGAGGCAAATTCCCCTTAAGTCCTTCTCAAATTCCTATTATTATCATTTATACTTAGTTCTCTTTCCCTTTTCTTTCTCTTTTTTTTTTTATCTCCCTTTAATTTATTTATCTTAAGTTCTTAAAATTCCCAATTCACAAATTATGGTTCTTGTTAAATATATATAATTAGCCTTAAATGTTAGGTTCAATAATTCGCTAGCACTTAAACTTCATAGAAGTGATAGGCACTGTCAACTTAGCCATATAAATGAGAAGCACATGTTTAAGTTGCATAAGTCTAGTGAATTATGTTCATTTGATTATGAATAAATTGAAATATATGAATCTTGTTTATTGGGCAAGATGACAAAGACACCTTTTAGTGTAAAAAGTGAACATGCTAGTAGACTTCTGGACATTATATATACAAATGTATGCAAACCAATGACCACACATGTAAAAGTTGGGTTTCTCTATTTCATTAGCTTTATCAAAGACTATTTATGATATAGGTATATGCACTTAATGAAGTACAAATTTTAAGCCTTGAAAAAGTTCAAAGAATTCAGAAATGAAGTAGAGAAATAGCTTGACAGAAGTATTAAAACACTTTAATCAGATTGAGATGGAGAATACTTAAGTCAAGAATTTTAGAGTCATATGAGATAATGGGATATTATCTCAATGGACTCCTCCATATACACCACAACATAATGGTGTATCTGAAAGAGAAATCGAACCTTGTTGGATATGGTTCGATTTGTGACACCCCTTACCTAATTCGATCATTGGGCCCGAATAAGGAGCAGCACACAAATGATATCCGAACTACTTTTATTGAAAAACCCTTATAAATTAAAACCTTATTATTTGAAATTTAGATATATTTGCATGCACAAGATATTAAAAATATGGATTTTCAAAAACTGTTTTCTAAGGTATACTAATAGGATCCTTATGTTAAAAATTTGGTAGATAATGGCAGTACCAAGACACTATCCAAAATAGTGACCTACATAAAACAACACTTCTAAAATATGTCACACATTTCATTCGCATTTGAGTCCATTTAACCCTCTAACACAAACTCAATCTCAGTATTTATCAAGCATACAATAAGAAAAGATATCATACAAATCATACAATCTTAAATAAAAGGCTTTAGTACTATTTAAAAGAGTTACAAAACTTATTAACATCACATATTAGGATTAATCCCTCAATTACACAAGAGTGCCACTAATAATAGTTACATCACATTATCATTCTAAATTATGCAAAATACTAAAAGAAGCTTCTTTTGATTAATATGCTAAATTGAGGCTTTGACTCTAATATGTTCTCTTTGACCTATGTATCAAAAAATAAAATGATGCACTAAGCAAATGCTTAGTGGTGTATTCATCATAACATATGTGTTATCACATGCACTTTATACATTAATATCAATCCAATTGAAAGAACATTGCTGAATGATCAAGTATATACTAATCATACTAAAATAATGCAAGAAAAAGTATAACTATATATATATCAACAAGATTCAGAAAGATAACTCATGCATAGTAGTCATATATACTTATACATATAAACTTTCTTACTTGAACCCCCATTTTAATCAATACCCTATCATATAGTTAACTTAAGTGGTATTGGTTAACACATGCCCATATCAAAGAGACAACAATCCAAATCTGGATAACAGGACTAAGGGTGCCCAAAGGCTAAGATTTATTCGAAGATCATAACAAGACCCTAAGGTTATAAACTAGACCCAAAGGTGCAATCCCGAAAATATCCTAATTTTATGAATAGTACTTTCTTGAGATGAATAGTGCTCTCGAGACTCGGGATGCACGAAAGTTACTAGATAAAAGTATTAGTTATAAAATAAGTTTTGGCAAAGTTTAAAGTCAATCAAAGTTCATTTGATTGATTAAAAATTCTCAGAAAGTTTTTAAGATATTGTCTTAGGAATAGTAGCAAGGCAAAGCTGAATCGTAAATAATTTTCAAAGTTGCTCAAAAATTATGAAACCTATACAACTTGATACTCAAAAATTATAACAAGTCCAATGGTGCTGGAATCAAAATTTTT
>CANXYI011554500.1:0-12970 GCA_948208565.1 Hura crepitans | reverse complement strand
ATTGGCATCATTTAAAAGATCAAGGGTAGAGTGGTTATGTCTATCTAGCAGACTGGTCTGTCCAATAGACTAGTGCAGTGGCCCCATGGGGACCTATGCCACTGTACTAGCCTTATCTAAAAGTAGATAGTGTAGCAACTACTAAAGATCCCTAAGTTGACCAGTCAACCCATCCAGTAGGTGTCTATCTAATGGGCCATTTAACCTTAATCTATGTCCATTTATTTACTGATAATATTATAAACTCAAAAAAAGATAGTTATAATTTTACAACACAGTTAGAATTTATCTCGATTTGGTATGGCCACAAATAGGATGTACTGGGTGAATTATCAAAAAATATATCCAAGGATGAAATTGCCAATAATTTTGATATATTATGCTAGACTTTATCTCATAAGTATCTCACAATTTTATGCCATTTAATGTCCAGTGGATTTATTAGTTTAGGTAATGGTCATTTTAGGACAATTACAGGTTATTGTGGCAAGGTTTCACTAAGCTTTTCAAGTCTATTTCACCTTATTTTTTAGTGCAGTTTTCACCAGTTATTTCATGTATTTATAGGCTTAAAGCCAACTAAAACTTAGGCCATATAAAAGGCCAAAATCTAGGCACACATGCCATCACAAAAGATCATATCATACTAGCCATTTTGGGCACATAATTTAGGTGCATTGTTCATGTTTGAACCATTAAAGGCAAATACAAGCCACTTATTATACTTAATTTCTAGCCAAGTTTTGAGGTCATTCCCAAATTAATATTCATGTCATTTCTTCACTACATTTCATGCCATTTTAAAGTACACATTAACAAAGTTCATGCCAATTCTATATCATATATTATATGTACATTATCTCATATCACCTATATATAGTAAGCTTACCCATATGCTATACTTACCAAGCCTCCCCACGGCATTCGTACCTCTCGGCCACTAAGGGATTGATTGCTAATTCATGCCTTTTGACATCACTTATCATACACACACCTTACACATTACCATGCTAGCATATACTTGCATATGTATAGTTTATACCAAGTATACCATGCCATTGCACAAGCCATACATGCCTCGACCATACATCACGTACACATGTACATGCTTTATACCACCAAAATTACCCCCTATACATGTATTTTTATCCCAATCTCTAATTTCTACTATGATACACACATCATACACCTCTCAACCACATACATACCTTATGCCAATCATGTATATTTCCATCAATTCACAAGGAATACCATTACATATCAATACTAAAGCCATCAATTTATGCTTTAAACATCATAAGCACACTTTAACTACTTATACATCTCTCGGCCAATAATAATATTACATGGACATTACTTTCCTTTTATTAATCAGTCATGCAATTTGCATTCCCTCATGCCATACACTAAAATCCTTTAATGAAAACACCTATCCAAGCAATTTCATGCATTCAAACCATCCCTAGCTCAAAGGAGAAGCTACTAAAATTAAAGGGCATGAAGTGAATGGTTGAATTCACTTACCTCACACTTCAAAGAATGAGAAATCAACACTTCAAGCCTTCAAGAATGCACTTCCAATCTACTACGGTACATTTTTATCCCCTCCTTCAAGCTCATTTTTGCTTTAATTCACCTCAAAAGCCATAAAAACCATCCCTATAGATGTTAGGCACCTTAAACACCAATGTCTAACAAAGAAAACTCAAAGGAAGCCTATGAAAACTCACCTTGAAAGCTTACTGGCCTTGCTAGAAAACTGCTTGACCTTTCCACCCTTGATGATTTTTAATTAATTCTTGGAAGCTTATTTTCTAGAAATTCTTTTTCCCTCAAGTCCCTAACACATAAGGATGAATTTAGGCGAGGAGAGCTTACATCAACAGAAGGAAGAAAATGATGGAAATGCCCAATTTTCCCCTAGTTGGCATCAGTTCTAGTAGCCAAAGGGAAAAAATATTTCCTTCTTTATGACTAGATTTTTCCACTTATCCAACCAACTTGCCACTTGTAATGGGCCTTAGGCTAGCGAGCAATGTGTAGGTAGGTCCCACAACCACCCGAGCCACCCTAAAATATCTTAATTTTTTAGTAAACTTCAAAAATTCACTAAAATTCACACATACCTTGAAAAATTACACTATTTATTTTAAAATTCATATTTTAATCCTCTCTACATGTTTATTAATTTTTGTGGCCAAATTCCATCGATAGGGCAGTTTTCGAATTGTCTTAATTTGCATGCTAACCTTAAAAATTATGAGAATTTGCAAACAATCTCAGAATCCAAAAATTCTTTCACCAATAGACTCAGTGGAATTTTTTAGCTTCAAAATCCATTATTTTTGGGTTTGTATAGGCACATCTCGAGTCATTCCCAGCCTGTAGAATTTTTATTACATAGAGGGGTAGCTTATAGTCTAAAATGAATTATTAGTTATGCTAAATTTTTAAATTTTGCCTTTTCATTAAATTAAAGCCCCTCAAAGTTTCATAACCAGTGCTGCTACCGCGATTTATATACAAGTGACCCAACACTCCAAGCACACTTCCTGGACCCAATGGCACTATTCACAGAGCCTTAAGACACGGGCATTATAAAATGACAGTCTATGTTTGAGTTTTCCAGCAAATTCAACAGCTAAAATACTCTAAAAATCTATAAACTAATTCCAATTCATACATTACCAATTTCAACCTATACCTAATCATTTTTGCACTAGTTTAACTCAATAACCACATGTAAATCTCATCTAAAAACTCATCAATTAACTTCAAATTAACCATTTAAAATGCAAAATTTCTTCACAAAAGATATAAAAAGTTTAAGTTACATGTCAAGCCATTTTAATAGCAAAATCTCATAGAATTGATTCATGCAAATTCTTACATTATCATTTTTAAACAATTCTTTTCAATGATCACATGGAAATCCACTAAAACTTATCAAGTGGTAATAATTAAAATCAAAATTTCTACTTAAAGAACTATGACCCTATGGCTACAATGCAAGCAATTTTTTTACAGTAAATTTCTTAGAATTGGTTCATGCACATACCCTTTTTATTGTCTAATCTTTAGTTCATGTAAACATCCTTCTAAAACTAGAATTTCATACCAATTGCCTTTGATCAATCTCTGTTTTTAGCCATCATAAATTATGCTCCAAAATACTATCTTATCTTTTAAATCAACTTAACTTTCCATAATTTCACACTTAAGCTTTCAAAAATGATGTTTTATGTTTATTGCATGGGAGTAAAATAGAAAATGTGATGAAATTTGGTAGAAAGAATGAGAGAGTTTTGGTTGACATACATGAAGAAGGAAAAAGGAATTTTTCTCTTTCTTTATGCACGATTGTAATATGTGTGTTCATATGTGTGTATGTATGTATATATGTATATATACATATATATGTATATATGTAATAAATACATATGACAAGTGTCCTTCCCAAATGATAGTTGTCTAACCTTATACCTTTAAATAATTATAATTAATATTAACAATCCTATTTATACCTTAATTAATCCTTACTTAATATTTATTTGAGCAAAATTTAATTTTGCCCTAAACCTTTTTTTACAACTTTGTTATTAAGTTCATAGATTGATTTTCAAATCTTTAAATTTACACCTTTTTAAATCTTACTCACTTACCATATTCCTTATTCCACACTTCCAAGTAAAATATCAAATATGGTCCATTAATTCAGGTCATTACCATTCTCCCCTACTTAAAAAATTTAGTACTCAAAATTAAAAAGTATATCTAAAGTAAATAGCTAAGGATATTATTGTTTCATTATGTCTTCAGGCTCCCATGTCACTTCCTCAGTACCATGATATTTCCAAAGAACTTTTATTAGAGAAGCTCACTTGTTTCTAAGCTCTTTCACCTCTTATGCTAGTATTGTAATTGGCTCTACTTCATAAGTCATATAAAGATGAATCTTAAGATTTCTACTAATATGACATGTGATCTATTAAATCTCTATCACTTGAGCATTAACATATGAAATACATTGTGAATCTTTTCCAAATCTTATGGCAAAGCTAACTTATAGGCCATTGGTCCCACTCACTTAATAATTTCATATAAACCAATGAATTTAAGACATAGCTAGCCCTTTTTACCAAATCTGAGCACTTTTTTCTAAGGAGAGACTTTCAAAAATACTTTATCTCCTATTACATATTCTATGTCTTCCTTCTTTAAATCTGCATAAGATTTCTATCTATCAAAGGTAGTCATTAACATTTTTTTAATCAGCTTCGCTTTCTCTTCTATTTCACTAACTAATTCTAGACCTTTAAGCTTCTTCTTACTTAGCTCAGTCTAAGGCAAATATGTTCTATATTTTCTTCTATATAGAGCCTTACAAGGTGCCATTTGAATGTTATCTTGATAACTATTGTTTTATCCAAGTTCCATCAATGGAAGATATCTATCCCAATTCCCTTCAAAGTCTATAATGTAACTTTTTAACATATATTTTAAGGTTTAAAATTTTCACATGTATAACTCTTTTCGATTGCCCATCTATTTGAGGATGGAAAGCAATGCTAAAATAAAATTAAGTTCCTAAAGCTTTTTGCAACTACTTCTAAAACATCGATGTAAATTTGGGATCTTAATTTGAAATGATAGATATAAGTAGACCATAAAGTCTAACTATCTCTTAAATATAAACTTTGGTAAGCTTTTTTAGAGAATAACCAGTCCTCGCTAGAAGGTAATAAGCTGATTTCATTAATCTATCTACTATGACCAAAACTGCATCACATTTTTCCTAGTGATAGATAGTCCAGATACAAAGTCCATTGTAATATGGTCTGACTTCCACTCTAGAATCTAAATAGGTTGAAGTAATCTATAAGGTACTTGATTTTTAGATTTCACTTGCTAAAATGTGAGGTATTTGGATTCTAACTCTATAATATCTCTTTTCATTCTAGGCCACCAATAGTGAGACTTCAAATTTTGGTACATTTTAGTGCTTATCATAATCTTCTTTGTTTATGCATAATAATCCTCAAATGCTTATCATAGTCTTTTTTATTTTTGGAATACACTAGAATATCATTAATAAAAAAACAATAACAAACTAATCCAAATAAAAATGAAAAGTCATGTTCATCAGGTCTATAATGGCTATACCAGGACACTATCCTAAAATGAATAATATTTATAAGTTCAAAAACACTTTTGTGATCTCAATTCAAACAACTTGCCAACCATCTAGATTCTCTTAATCCACCCAAACATCTCAACATAAATTTTCCATAATCATGCATCTTAAAACATAAGTGTAATCAAATCTAATATCCATAATTTAGTTGTACATTACCAAAGTAAAGTTTTTTAGTTAAAGTTTACAAAACATTACAAAATACTAGTTCCAAATCCCCTTTGTACAACATATGAGTGCATTACATTCATGACAACCCATAATTTACACAAAAGGAATCAAATATACCAAACATGAGAGTTGTATCTTAATCTACATAGCTGCTCAAGGCTTCAGCTTTTATCTGTGTTCTTTAACCTATGAATCATCAAAACAATGATGCACTAAGTATAAAACTTAGTATTGTATTCAATATAGCATACATCCACATGCATACAAGCATTCATTTATGATAAGCAACATACATTAATCCATACCACACATATCATATAGTTAACCCATCAAAATGATACATGTATGCTACTAATATCTTAATGCATTATTAAGGTCATGAGAATAACATTTAACTATCATACTAGCAACATTCACACATACATGTTGTAACAAACACATAATTTTAAACTATCATTCAAGTGTCTTATTATTTCTAATATTATGTTGCAATTAAATTTAATCCCATTTGTCCACATATAAAAGACAGTTACCCTTAATTGTATAACAGGACTCAGTGACCACAAAGGTCTCAAACAGTGACCATGGAGGTCTCACATAATGATCTGTAGGTCTCAGCTTAATCATATGGCCCGAAGGCAAAATAATGACCCACTGGCCTCAACACATTAATTGATAAGCCAATAGCACCAAAGTGCCTAACATATTGACCTTTAGGTCAATAGCACCAAAGTTCCCTACATAGCTGCTAAACTCCCTAGTTAACCAATCAACCTATCTGAGTTAGGTTGTCTACATATATAGGTTATCACTTTTTTTTAGTTTCAACATTTTAAAGTAGCTTATGTAAGATTTATTAAGTATATGGTCAATAAATTACCTTAAGGGAAAATATTGTGTTTCTTATTTATTTACTCATATAATGGTCATCATGCATGTCTTATTGACATTATTATCATCATAGCATTTATAATCCACAAATTATGCCAAGGTTTCTCATAAAAGCAATGTAATCATCCACTATATATGCTTGGCCATTTGGCCATCACAAGCCATCATACATAAACATACAATTTATGATAAAAGACCATTCATGTAATTTCATCCATACAATTTAAAAATATTTATAAGCATACTTTCCATCTTGACCATTTGTATGGCTTAAACATCCAATCATGATAGGCAAAACCAAAAACTTGCAATATGTCAACTTGAAACATACATAGGCATAATATTCATTCAACTCCTACATCATATACATATCTATGCATTTCATTACCATATTGACCACACAATCACCAACTTAAAGGCACAACATTTTCAACCACTATAGCTAACTCAAGCCTAAACTCTAAACCTTATTATTTATTGTGTAATATCTTTACATATCATATACCACTTATATGAAATGTATCATACTTATCTAAAATTACCCACGACTAATATACATATAACATTAACCATCATACTAGCAATATTCACACTTGTATGTTTTAACATACATATAATTTTAAACTCTTATTTAAGTGACTTATTATTTCTAATATTATGTTACAATTTAATTTAATCCCATTTACCCACGTATAAGAGACAGTTACCCTTAACTAGATAACATGACTCAATGACCACAAAGGTCTCAAATAGTAACCATGAAGGTCTCACGCAATAACCCATAGGTCTTAACCCAATCATATGGCCCGAAGGCAAAATAGTGGCCTGCCAACCTCAACATATTGACAGGTAGGCTAGTAATGCCAAAGTGCCTAACACATTAACATGTAGGTCAATAGCACCAAAGTTCCCTACATTGCTACTAACCTCCCTAGTTAACTAGTCAACCTATCTAAGCTAAGTTGTTTACATATATGGGCTATCACCTTTTTCTTTTTAGTTTTACCATTTTAAAGTAGCTTACATAAGTTTTTACTAAGTATATGGTTAAAAAATGATCTTAAGGGAAAATATTATGTTTCCTATTTATTTACTCATATAATGGTCATCATGCATGTATCATTGACATTATTATCATCATATCATTTACAATCCACAAATTATGCCAAGGTGTCTCATAAAGTAACATAATCATGCACCATATATGCTTGGCCATTTGGCCATCACAAGCCATCATACATGAACATATAGTTTATGATAAAAGATCATTAATGCAATTTTATCCATACAATTCAATAACATTTATAAGCATACTTTTCATCTTAACAATTTATATGGCCTAAACATCTAATCATGATAGGCAAAACCAAAAACATACATTATGTCAACTTAAAACATACATAGGCATAATATTCATTTAACTCCTATATCATATACATATTTATGTATTTCATTATCATATTAACCACACAATCACGAACATAAAGACCGTATTTTTAGCCACTATAGATAGCTCAACCCTAAACTCTAAATCTTGTTGTTTAACATGCAATATCTTTCCATATCATATGCCACTTGTATGAAACATATTATACTTATCTAAACTTACACATAACTAACATGTATATAACATGAACCTCATACATCATTCAGCCAAACATTAATTACACACTCAAAACATGTCTAAATTACATTATTAACAAATTACCCTCTAATTCCATACCATATACATCCTTTCTAACTAATATGCACACCTACACTCACACTTAGGCATTGGCCATCATGCATCTAAGCACTTTACATGCATTATTCAAGGAATTTAATGATGCACATACAATCACAATTAACCATTTTAAATCACATTAAAACATTACATGTTAGTTCATCCTATCACACATTAATTACATGCATTAAACACACACTTTAATTCATAATTCAACACATACAATATATACTATAATGAACACAATTAGTTTTGAGCTTTTATGCACCTAATTAGGCCCTTTAAACCTTTTCCTTGCCCTTTATCTTACTAGTCCCTTCTTTCTCTACATTTCATACACCAATATTATCACAAAAAATCAATATAAAATCAAAGGCTTATCAAAAATGAAATCTAACGTTATATAACCCTTAAAGATCCTTAAAAAATATCAAACTCAATAAACCCTCACTCCATCAAAATTAAGTTATTATTCACTTCATCTTTTTACCTTAAAATCTTTAATTCTAACCCCGATAATCTAATCTTAATCCATGCCAAATGGTGTTCAGAAGTGATTTTAGTGGACTAATTTTAGTGGAAATTAAAAAAGAAAAGGGGGGAGAATGGTGGAGCTAGCTATCAGCTTTGAGGGGTTTAGGGGAGAAGATATAACTATTGAAATATTCACCAAGTTAAAAAGGTTTAACCCTTATATAAGTCAAAGAAATCCAAAGGTTAATATTTCTTCTTCTCATCTAAGGGTCCCAATTAATCCTTCCTTTATTCCATTTCTTTTAAATCATTTTCCAACCTTTTTAATCCCTAATTAACACTTCTAAAAATCACATAAGACCCCTTAAATCATTTCTTAAAAGCCTTAAAAAATCACCCTCGAAAAACTCAAAAAACGAAAAAATAATTATTACTTTTAACTTTGCTCGATTTTTAAAAAATACTTCTTAATGTTTAAAAATTCCAATTCCAAAACCAATGGACAATTTGCAATATTTAAGTATGAAATTGTATTGATCTTAGAAATTTCTAAGGAAAACCAATTATTTTATGGTTCAGTTAAGACTAGGTCACTATTTGCGTGACACTACCATAAAATCTTAACTGTTAATTTTAACATTATAAATGACTTCATTTTTGCTTTAAATTTTACCCAAAATTATTTATGATTAATGCTTCCATTCTATCACATTAGTGTGACTCGAGTATTAATAAATACTATTCACATCATAGGAAGTACTATTTATAACATCGAGATTTTGGGGCATTACATTGTGGGGATATACTAAACTTTGCACTTGAATTTCTTTGGTCAAAGAACACAAGCCAAAAATGTTTTACACCCTTTTTGAACAAGTTTTCTAGTAGTAATGGCCGAGATGACATTAGACAAAAAATTTTATCTTTCACCCACAAAGGTAATCTCGTTGCCACCTTCTATGGTAAAAGAAATCCTCTTGTGATGACAATCCACTACTACCCTCTCTTTAAATAACCAATCCATCTCCAAAATAACATCTAACTCTTAAAATGGTAAAGCTATCAAATCCTCAAGAAAAATATAACCTTGTAACTCTAATAGACAATCTATATACATAGTATCAGTAATTACATGATGTCTTAGAGGATTGGTTACTAATATGCCTGATCTAATATTTCCACCTCTATATACTTGTCATTAGTATACAAATGCATAAGCAGGTGGGTTTGAGATTAATTAAAGCAAATAGTGAAATGCCAAATAAAGAAAATGTACCCATAATAACATCTTGAGCCTCCTGCTCCTCTCTAGCTTGGATGCCATATGCTCTAGGTAAAGCTTTAGTATTTGATCTCTGAAATTTTGTAGTCCTAATCCTGTAAGAATCTACACTCTATACCTCTACATGACCTCTACCTTGGCCTCTAGAACCTATTAGTGCCAATGTTTGAGTTTGTGGTGGTTTAGATAGTTGTTTGCATAGACAATGTTTGGCATAATGTTCGATAGATCCACATCTAGTGTAAGCCCTAATATTCCTCTAACATTGCCCACCATGTCTCTTGCTACAATGTGGATATAAAGGTGACCAACCTTTATCAATCCTTGAAGGAGCATTGGCTATATATGTCGACTACTATGATTGACTTGACCTAACTATAAACCCTTTGCTCTAGCCCTTCTCTATGTATGAATATGGGACTGAGCCTATGAATGAGATACTCCCTAATCACTTCTACTCTTTTTACCAGTTGTAGAGCTAAACTAGCCTGTCTAGGTCCTCTTTTACACTTCACTCTACTTTTTTATCCTAATTTATCTTCTCTAACTTCTTGGCAGCTCTCACTAATTGAAAGAAATTAGTGAACTCCTGAACTACAAGGTGCATGTTGACATAATCATTCAGTCCATCCTTAAACTTAAGACACTTAGCAACCTCATCTAAAATCATCTCTTGTGTATACTTTGTAAGTCTAACAAACTCTCTCTCATACTCAGTGATAGTCATCTGAAGCTATATAAGTGCAAGGAACTGCTACCTTATCTCATTCTTATACAAGTCTCTAATATACTTCCTCTAAAATTCCTATTGAAAATAATCTCATGTAATCTATTCAAATGAAATATTTCCTAATTCTACATCCCACCAATCTCAAGCACACCTTGGTAGAAGAGAGGTGGCAACTTCTAAACTTTTCATAAAAGTACAACTCATCTACTAAACAATTCTTTTAATCTTCTCTAACCACTTTTTAGTACTCAAAGAATTATCATCCTTGGTGCCATGAAATTTTATTGCACCTATTTTCCTACTCTTTTATATGGCTACAATCAAATGCTAGAGGTGGTGGTACTTATAGCTGCATAACTGGTACTAAAATATTTCCCCTATAAGTTGTTATAACATTTATGTGGCTCTATTCTAAATAATGGCTCCTGTATAACCTGAGGCTATAGAGGTGGCTAATAATCATTTTGTTATCTTATACTAACACTAGCAAATACATGAGACTTAATCTCATTATTACTAATATACTAGAAATGAGATTCTATATCTTAAATCCTATAATTGACATTCCTAAATATAACTTGGCCAAGAACAACCTAAACCTATGCTTTAATACCACTAAAATTGTAGCATCCTTATACTATACTAGTCATTTATACCAAAATTTTGACAAAGTGTCCATTAAAAATATAACATTTCCTTTTGTAAATAAGGCTTAAAATAGTTCTAATACACTAACCTTAACCTTACATTACTTTAAATAAGATTCAATCATCAATATGCATTTCAATCTTCATTATCCATATCTCATATCAAAGCATACTATGAATATAACTTAAAACCATTACAAACCATGATTTCACATGTGACACCCCTTACTCGATCCGATCACCGAACCCGAAAAAGGAATGACACATAACCATTATACAACTTATTACTTATCTAATTTACTTAAAATCTTTTTCCATTTTTTAACCAATTTCATATTCTCTTATCATATAACATATAAAAACTAGTCTTAACAAAAACCTCATCTAAGGTTTACTAATAAGGTCTTTGTGTCAAAAATTCGATAGCATGATGTGTTAGATGTATGCCTTAGTGCTTATGTAATAGGGTTATATTCATGTGTTTAAACCTTATGAATTAATGTAAAAGGCATTTCTCTTTATATCATGGTACTTTTATATATTACTTATTATTGTTTACAATGTCTTAAACCATGTTATAAAGTCCTTGGTATAAAATCACAGTGTAGAGGAAATCATGAAGTGTTCATGATGTGAGATTCTTATTGCATGCAAATGTGATATACCTAAATATCCCTTATCATAGTATTAACAAGATGGGACATTGTTAATGTGGATAGATCAGCACATGTTACACTTCTTGATTGGATCAAGTAGTAGTTCTCACAAGCCATAAGTATAGAGATGCTTAGAGCTAGCATATGGATGCTTACTTGGGAAGTAAGTACATCGGAGACCCATCATGAGATCTTCACATGGATACTTAATTTATGTCACTAAAAGTGTCTCATTATATTAGTGGTGCAAGTATCCTTACACTTGATATCACTAACTATCTTAAATATGGAGTGACATACTTTGACTACAAAGATTTTACTTCGAACAAGAAGTATACATAGCGAGGTGCTTGGGTATGGCATGGTATATTTAAAGATAAGGTAGTAATCAACAAAGGATTCACCACCCCATATTATAGTAAGGAATTTATCTCACAATTCTGATGAGTAATCTTTATTTAGGAATCTTTGGCTAAAGTTAAATGCCATATGTGAATGGGATTCACAAAGGGCATTTTTGGAATAAAGGTGAAATTATTAGAACAATATGTCCAAAGCTTAATTAGACATACTTATTTAAGCTTTAAGTTGACATAAGTCTATACTCCAAACTGGATGGGATAAAAAATGGTGAAAGGAGTTTATTGCACCATAACTATATATGAAAGGATTAAGTCAAACCACTTGACTTTCCAGCACTTGGGTAGTCATGATGCATGGCTAAATGCCTCTCAATGACTTGTATACAAGTGATATATCAATTAGTAAATTGATATAAATTTAATAAGATGGAATCTATAGAGTGCCAGTTGGACTAGGACTCTGATTCACTATATACTGCCAAGCTGCTCTGAAAGCCCATAAGGTCACACACATAAAAGGAGTTTGAGAAAGATTCAATGGAATTGAATATTCTAATGAGATAAGATATCATTGGAAGATAAATTAAGAAGAAGAAATGAGCAAATGGGCTTGGGGCCCACTTGTAAATGAAAAGTCTAGAAAATTAAGGTTTTTGGAAAATTAGGATTTTTGGATTTAAGCCTTGTTGGGTCCAAATTTTAATTGCTCTTGCATCTAATTTTTTATAGGATTTAAAAGGTTTAAAAGGCCTTAAATTACATTAATTATTAATCCAAATATGTCCTAGGAGTGCCACATAAGATTAACGAAAGTGGGGCCAAAGCAGATTGTACATAAGC
>CANXYI011554365.1:0-16242 GCA_948208565.1 Hura crepitans | reverse complement strand
TGTATGTGTGTATTTATGTTTGTATGTATGTATATATATATGTATGTATGTATGTATGTATGTATATGTATAAGTATATGTATATTTATATATATGTATATGTATATATATGTACATGTGTATGTGTATGTATATGTATATGTATATCTATATGTTTATGTGTGTGTGTTTGTGTGTGTTTATATATTTATATATATATATATATATATATATACACGTATACATATATATATATATGTATATATGTATATATATATAGGTAGACACACACACACATATATATATGCACTTTGGTGTCACACTTGTTACATGTGTCGTTATCTTGGCATGGATAATTGTATAGGGTATTAAGGGTCACACATGTCACTTCTAGAATGAAGCATAAAGTGATTAATTTACAAATAAAAGGTAAGAATGATATATACAAAATAGATACAAGAAAGATTATAGTTTTACAAGTTTTGAATAGGTATACTACATGGAATAATGACTTTTACAAAATGAATAAGGCACATTGATATAAGATGTCATAATAGTGATAAGAAGATAAGTGAATTAAATTTAAATGATCAATGGAATTTATATGTTGGACTACTGGTTTGGAATTTTTAAATGAATAAAATTACACTGTGAATAGATAGTAAGGTCACGTAGTGGCATATTGTAAGTAATTTTAATTAACAATTGATTATACACGAACACAAGGATAAGGAGAAAAGATGCAAGTTATAGTCACATGTTAACAATAAAAGTAAGCTCACATGGAATTTTATAAGAAGAATATTTATAAAGTAACATATTAACTAAAGCTATAAATGTAAAAAGTTGCAAATGGGATTATAATAGAGTATTATAGGTAACTATAAGTACCGATAATTATGAACTTGTGTATAAGGCACTGTAAAAGATAGATAAATAGTTATCTATAAGACTTAAATAATCTATTAATACTATTTGTACGTGATGTACATACAGGTGCAAGAACACATGTAAAGGATAAAAGAAGATACAAGTATTAGGAAAAAGGTTAAATGTAAAAATATTGAACAAGCAAATGCTTAATATTCAGAAAACTAAAACAAGATTGATGCATGTGAAATAGTATGATAAAATAGTAAAATGTGTTCATAAATAATTGTAATTATACAAGATAGAAGTAATATAGTTCTCATATGAATAGATAAATAAGATGTTTAAACAAACATACAAAGGATACAAGAAATACGAAAAGGATATGAATAAACATAGTTAAATATGATACATAAGGAGTAATTGAAAGCACATGAATAGAAATTATAAGTAAAATATATGATTCATTGCAGGACATAAACATTAGTCATATGTACAAGCTTAAAGTAAAGTAAGAAAGTTAAATGTGACACCGTAATATAGTTATTAAAAGTAGTTATAAAGGATCTCATAAGCATAATTCAAAATTTTAAAATACACCACTAACCATTATCGCTCAGTGCATTGACTTCTTTATTGATTCATAAGTTATGAATCAGTGGGCAAAGTAGCAGATCAAGTCCTAACAATAGTAGGAACTCACAAGACAAATATATAGGTAAGTAGAGTCCATTATGATATCCTCACATGATGAAGCATTCTTTATGCACTAGTGTAAGTGTTATACATTACATCAGGATATTAGTATTTGAATAGAAATTTTGTATACGAACACTATTCCAAATAATATTTAAATATCATAAAGGTTTACTTGATATGTATACATACATGTTAGATATATCAAAACAATCAGATATAGGATAAAGATAAGATGATAAATGAATGGCAAATAAACCAATAAAGTGGCACCCTATATCTGAACTGGTAAAATGATTGGGAATAATGGTGTTATAGTTTTGTATAAATTTACCAAATTTAAATCCTTTATTAGGTTAATTGCCACTTGTATAATCCTTGGGAGTGTTGAACTTGTAAAAAGATCTTTTACATATACTTCGATGATTTCTGCTAGTCTCGCTTTTATGAAATATATACTTTTAGCAACCCTATTCATACTAAGTCTTAAAATTGGTTTTCTATATGGTTGCCAATGTATGTAAGGGTACAACATACGGCACTCTTGCAAAAAGTGATCTATTAAGTCAACTATCCTTTTTTTATGGTGTAAACTTCTTTTTGATGGTGTATCTCATATTAGTTAGAAGTAGTTAAGTTAATTATTCAAGAATCCCTTTCATTTTTGAAACTTATAGGAGGAATTCTTCTTTTTCTATGGGCACAAATCAAGTTGTTCTTCTAACTTTTGGATATTAGAGATAACTTTATCCATAAAATGCTCAAGTTGTTGGAAGTCATTGTTCATAAGTCCTCCCTTTAAACCTGCATATAAAATTAATCCATCTTTTGAAAGACCAAGATCTTTGATATTTTGCAAATAATACTAGGTTTTTTATCCTTAAGCATTCGATCAACTGTTTGATTGAATTCCTTTGCATTATTTTTCATAACTTTCATTGCTAGATTACCAACTTAATTCTTTTTAGGAATCTTCATATAATGGTATGGTATTCTTAGCCTATTCTAGTGCTGAATATTTTACTTTAAAATCATATTTACCAAATGGTTTTCCCAATGTATTCCACTCTGGGCCATCCTTATGAAGATCATCTTATGAGTAATCATCAAGAAGATTATCTCCATAGTTTTTATCAAATTCTTCCCCATTAAGGTTTTGATTTAAAATCCTTTGGGATTCATTAGCTCTTTGATTAACTTTATGCCTTGAGATGTCACCATAAATGATTTCAGAGCTTAATGTGCTCTCCTTTTATGAGGAAGTTAGGCTTTTAAGACTTTCCAAAATGCCTTTTTTAGCTCTACCTTTAGTGTGAAACTCAACATTCCATTTTAGGATTTGTTTTATTGTTATTTCATGTTTAACAACATCTTTATTTATGAAATTTAGTGAATTCTTATCCTTTTAGACCTAGGATTTCTCCTAAAAGGGTTTAGAGTTTAGGGATTGATCATCGTTACTATAGACCTCTCCTTTATTTGCCCTTATGTCTCCCTTTTCGAGCTAACCAGTTCTTTTGAACTCACTGTTGACTTTTTAGAACATTTTGAAGCAAAATGTCCATGTTGTCTATATAGTGAATAGATAACATCTTTTAATGCTCTATTTTTATCTTCCTCACTAGATCAGGGCCTTTGCCTCATTCTCTTCCTTCTTTCTTTTAAAAGGACTTTTCTTAAATGCTTTTTCTTCTTACAAGTTTAGCATAGCTTATTTATAATGGGAAGATCTATTTACAATATCAGAAAGTTCACATGAAAGAGAATCAACTATTATATTTGTATAATATCAAATCTCTAATAGCTAAACCATTCTTGCAACTGCAAGAGTTTAGTTTGTCTATCCTCTTTGAAGTCTAAATTCATAAACCTCTTTACATAAGTTGAATTCGTTATAAAATTAAACCTTTTTTAGATGCTAAAAAGATGTAAAAGGCTTTAACGCTGTATTTTGCTGCCAATACCTCCTAGTCATAGACTAGGTAATTTAGCTCTATACCTTTAAAGGTTCCATACTAATACCTACAATAGGTTCTAGTTTTCTTTATACCAAGTATCATTTGACTCCTATAATTCAAACAAATGTTTTACCCATGTTTCACCATGCTGTGCTCGCAATTGAAAGCTACTTCACATATTGTAGAACCACACAAGTAAGATATTTTAATAGGATAAAATCCAAAATTTAATTTAAATTTGGGGTCATGAAGAATTGGGACTTGTGTTCCTACAAGAGACACATGAAATTTGCTTTACACCAAAGGAAAATTTTCTCTCTGCCCTTTTAAAAATGCATTTCACAAACTGATATTAGCATTAAGTTTTGGGATGCCAAAAGTTTATCACTGATATACCTTTTTCCTCTTTTGATAACAGACACCTATTTTGCTTTATGAGTTACCACATTTATCTCACCCTTTGCCATTCTTAGCACTATTGGATAGGGTAATAGATGCCACCATTCATTAGACAATGCATTTGGTATTGTATTACTAACTTTACACCCTATATCAATCAGTGCCTATAAAGAATAGTCATAATAACTAAAAAATATATAAATGTAAGCTCAATATATGTACTCCAACTTACCTTTCCAAGGTTGAAAGGCTTTTCTGATGACACATGAATGGGGGAAACCATTTTCCAAATTTCCTCAAAAGGGATAGAGCATCATTTAGAGATTTTTTTTTGAATCTCTTTCACATTCTCAAGAATGAATGCAATTTGTGTTATGGCTCTTACACTTTCCTAACTTCCATTATCTTTTGTATAAATAGGTACACTAAAATCCTTATTGCTTATAGATGATTAACCTTTTTCTCTCCTAGAAGTTATCCTTGACTATTATAGTTCTTCTCTTTTACAATTTGTTCTTAACAATTGTGGTTTTACTTTAGGAATTTCCTTACTCACTTAGCTAGAGACTAACCTTCTAGGCATCTGTTCTACAATTCTTAAGTTTCTCATTAGCTCTTTTAATTGCAAGAATATATTTTTCCTCTTAAGGTTATCTAGGAAAAGCTTATCGATCTTTAATACTCTAACTTTTTGGCCAACTTAGTTCTATAGGGTCTATTTCTTTCCTATGCAGCAGTTTGTAGTTATCTAACTCTTCTTTAAATAATTTTATTATCTTAGAAGCATTTCTCACTCCTAGATTATTAGTGTTTATTACCCTAAACACTATTCTAGTGTGATATGCCAAATACTTGGTATTAGAATTCATTCTATTCATTTTCAATAACTTGATCCTCAAAGTTAATGAATTACCTAAACACCTATCACTCAAGGCTATCAAATAATTTAGATAGGATTGAAACCAGATTAGACTATTTGCTAAGTTAGTCTACACACATTATATTAGCTGGTCTTTAAATTCTATCTCTATCACTTATCTATGACTGTTACTATCATAGGACTATCAATTGGTAAATTGAACAAAAGACTTAATCCTGCTTGCATAAGCCCTATGTGAATATGTTTATACTCACCTTTGGCTTTACTAGTCATTCCTGTTATTTTGGCTAGATTGATCAAGGACACATCTAAATTTTCTAGCTCTGTACTAAAAACCTAAGCTGTTGACTCAAACTAAAAGACCTTTATAATTGATTTGAAGTTGAATTTAGATTTGGTATAAATACTGTTGGTGTCTACATTAGGCAGTTCCTATTCTAGGTATATCTTAGAGGGATCTTTGTATTGAAAGGATTCTTCTTATATCATATTATTATCTAAAGGGACCAACTTTTCTTCCAAGGCAGCTTTAGCTTCATTCATCAAGAAAATTTGAGTTATCCATAAGTGAGGTTCATCTATATCAATTTCATATCCAGACACTAGTTCATAGAGTGAATCTATCTTAAAGTCTATATCAGACATGTCTTTCTCATATATTGGCTTATACACTAGACACTCATTTGCAAAGAAAATTTTTCTTAGGTTTTCTTTTCCCTTATTCTTATGAGGATAAGAATTAGCCTTGTGACTCTTTGTGTCACAAATCTAGTCACAAGAACAACTGCTTAGAGTTTTCCCTTTAAGGCATTTTGGTTCTCTCCTGTATTTTCTCTTAAAGGCCTCTATTTTATCCTTCTCCCTAAAGTTAGTCTTTCTCTTGATAAACATAAAAGGTTTATGCAAACTTTTCCTTTCATCTCTTCCTCTTCTAAATTTTCTTCTTTTTTTGTACGCTTTAAATTTTTTTAGAAGAATATCTAGTTCTCAATTAATTGTGATATCCTGATAGACATCCACACTTTTCTAGGACATATTTAGTTTAAGAACAATAGCTCTTATTCAAATAAGGAAGACATTTTGCATCTTGCCTTACTTGGAGCTTCATGCACACCTTTCTCATGGCATATTTTAAGGCTTGTATCTTTCCTCTTAGACCATCTACCACTTTGTCTTTATTTATGAGTAGTAGCCTATTTTGGTTACTTCTAGCCATGGCTCTAGAAGCTTAGCAAAAAAAAAAAAAACATTTCTGAGATGTAATTGAGTTGCAAAATCAAGAATATTTTTGGAACTTACATGCATAGTTCTCAAAATAACACATCATAGACTTGTAGTTTCATTCAAGCCACTAGATATTGCTCATTTTCTAAGGATTTTGTTGACAATAAGAAGCCATATAATTATTTTTTCAAGGTGGTTACTACCACAGCAATCAAACAATCTATCAACAATTTGTTATATATTTCGTATGTTATTTTGCTATTTTCTTTAAAATCGTTTTGTGCATTTCCTACCTTAGTGGCTTTGCAAAGTTTATAGACTTATTTTGGAGTAAAGCTTCCTAACTTTATTACAAACCTATTCATAGTAGCCACTCATCTATCCTTTTAGATGCCTTTTTTTTTCACAATCTAGATTGAGAAAGGGTACAAGGCTTATTATTGATTATAGATGCCCTACCTTTTAGGCCTAAGATGATAGCTAGAGATAGGCTTAAGAAATAAGGTATGAAACCTAAAACTATGGTCTGTATAGACCATCTTAGTTTAAGTCCACTCAAACTTAATGCTATAAGGTCTGCATTGAATAAAATAGACCCAACTTAGAATAATAAATCTATGGCCCATAGTCTACTAGGATAAACAAAAGCCTATGTTTGCATGGACTAGCATAGAATTAGCCTAAAGGAATAGGGCAAATGGCCCATAACTTACCATAGTAAACTAGAGCCTAAGTCCACACAGACCTAGTGACCCCTAAACCATGGTCTGCATGGATCTTCTATAAAAAAAGCTTCTAGAAACTTAATCTTCCTATTTAGAATCTAACTTTTAATCTTACTGGAGCTCCCTCTCTTATGGATGGGAATACTACCTAGAAATACAATAAAGACCCCTTTTAAGAGAAGGAAAAATAGGGGAATTCGAAGGGGGATTCGAATAAAGAACAAAAATCTCATAATTTCGAGAGTCTAAGGCATAGACTCAAAAGTAGGAGCCCACACTAAAATAATCATTCTTTCTAAACCTAACTATTATCTTGTTGTTTGGTGCTAAATTACAAGATAAGATCTAAGGCTTATTTTGTTCATCATCTTCATTCATTTATTCATGATTGTTGCTGTAACTGAGGATCTCTCAGGATTAATTGGCATGTGAGATAGTTCTATGTAATCCCTCCGTAGATTATAGGAGTAGGTTAACATTTTAAAGTGTTTTTTTTTGTCATATTTTATTAGTCATTAAAAGGATGTAATCATTCTAGAATTGACAACTCAATCACATAGACTAATCTTGAATAAATGTTAAGGTCCACACAGACTTATTGTTTGAATATATGTATGGAATGAGGTTTGTATAGACCAATGTTCAATAACAATCCTATGTTTACCCTATGTACCTTATTTTGATATATTCTATTATATGATATTGATTTGTATTTATTCTTCTGTAATATTGTATAATCATTCTGCTTTTTAATATGCATGCCATTGATATTCTAGAGCTAATATGGGAGTGTAGTCCACATAGATATGTGTTTTCTATATGTGCATTTCATGTCTCAATTCACACGGACTCCTTTTCATGAGGAGTGTAGTCTATATGGACACATGTTCTGAAATATAATTCTCATGACTATTGTTATAATGAATTTATGTTCTCTTTTACATGATTAATTAGTCATCCTTCTCATTCATAATAATTATTTACGCATATTTCATGATCATTTATATTTACATGTAAATTTATTACACATGTCACTATTATTGGGTCCTTATTGACCTCTATTTGTGCTACTAATCTTTTTTCTTTGAGTTGTGTAAGGTTAACCATCTATGTTGGATATGAGGTTCGGATGGACATCTTAGTTATGACATCTTATAGTCTACACAAACATAAACTGAGGGCCATATTGAGTCCGCATGGACTTGCCAATGTAGAAATGAAACCAATAGCTTTTCTTATTTGCTTATTTTGGTTTTGTACCTTTTATTTCTTTTAGTTATTTTGGATTGCAATAAGTAGTTTAATAACTAGTTTTACATGTGAAAAAGCCTAACCTGACATCAATGATTTCTATGTAATTAATTGGTGTTTTCTTAATAAAATGGTTTTGAATTTTCCTTAATAAAAGCCATATAGAAAATCATTATAACAAAGGCTAATCTCTTAGAGATGGGAGTTAGGCAATTACTACCAATTCCAATGGAATTATAGGTAATTGTGAGGCTAAACAACAACAATTTATGGGTGTTCAATTTATATTTATGTTTTGTTATACATTTTGAACATTACAACTTATTTTCTCAATGTGAAAAGGTAAAATATATGCTTTTAACTAAAATGCTTGCTTGTATGATACAAGATTGATAAACATTTGAATATAAAGGAAGGTATATTATTGTGGCATAAATAAGATCTAATTTTGAACTCTTTCTAGGTAAAAGATTAGTGGTCCTAGTGTAAAACCAGGTGACGACTCTAAATACTAACCACCTTATCCCTAGTATAATTATAAACTCTATAATGCTGACTCCACTAGGGATTAAGAATTGAATTTGAAAGTGCCCAAATAATATGCCTTCTAATATTCTAATTTTTATCAGTCCCATGAATTTCATTCTACATAAACTGTGTCCCTTTTTACCTTAGATGGTGTTGCAAACCATGAACCCATTTTTCATTCAAAAATGGGACATTGCTAGCATATCCATCACTTACAAGCCTCTTACTTTTTAGAATATTAAATGGTGAACTAACCAATCGCTTTTATCCTTCATTGAAAAGACCCATTAAAAGGGACCTCTACTTATAGGAGTTATAAAAGCCTTTTAAGACCATACTATGAAGCCCATATAGTTAAGCTTATCAATTTTCCCTAGGTTGTATAACCTTAACTATTTGTGATTACATTATGATTGCTATGTAGGCTTATTACATCTAACCTAATTTGATGTGGGGCCAAGACTATTGTGCCTTTTATCTGGAATAGGCCCAACCTAATTTCACCTCAAATAAGACTTAAATGTTATAGGCCATTATTTTAACATATGCTTTAAATATGAAAGGTCATTAGGCCTAATTAGACCTATAATCGAACCTATGCATCCCCTGATAATGCTTAGGTAAACCCACCCAGAAAGAATTGCTAAGACCATGTGTGTAGGAGTAATAAGGTTGGAAGGTTTATTGCTTGTGTTTGTCTTTATACACCTAACATGTATCCTTTTGTGTTTATATACACATGTATAACATTATAGTGTACTTACTCTATGACATAAACTTCTTGCTTTTATGAAAACTCACACTTTGTAAATATACATTGTAAATATACTTATCCTTACATATCTTATTCATAAAATAAGTTTTTTCTATTCCATACATCTATGTAATAATTTGGTACACATGCATTGTGAACAAGTACACTTCACACTAGCACGTGACACAGTAACCATACATCAAAGGTTACCATCTTGTAAAGGTTCATTAACTTCTTATTCATACATTTTGTGATCTCACTTATGCATGAACTATCCATACCATGCATCCACACATATGCATGCATCATATTTGTTCTTGAGACATCATTTATACATTAAATATCATACATGAAGCACACATTATATATCATGCATCATCTTAGATAACTCATGCATCATCATTAACCCTTTTGTTTTGCAGCCACCATTGATCCATCTTCAGCTTAACAAGAAGAGCAACCATGGCTAGAGATGATGTAGTAATGAAAGCCATGCTAACTGAGATCCTTCAAGAGATGGAGAAGAGAAAAATGGTTTCCATGTCCAATGCACTAACAAGTGTATATACCTAGTGTGATAAATGCCAACCTTCTGCTATTGACAATGGTAAGAAAGAAACGATTGATAAAGAAGATGACTAGGTTTTCAATGTAGAAATACCACCTATTAGGCCCATTTATAATAAGGTTCCACCACCCAAGTATGATAAGGAGGATCCTATCAAAGAGCTGAATGAAAAAACTAGAAGCCATAAGTCATCTAGTGACTAAGGGCAAAGATCAACCTAGAAGACATCAACTTAAAGCTTCATCACGCCAAGCCCCACAAGTTTAAAATGCTAAATTTAAGCAAGTTCAATGGAACTTCTAACTTGGGGACTCATTTGAAGTAGTATATAGTAGCTATGAGATCGACCAACCTATTAAAAGCACAAAAAGTAATCTTGTTTAGTATGTCTTAATTAGGCAAGCCCTAGATTAGTACCATAATTTAGAAAAGAAGGTGAAAGTGAACTAGGATAATCTAGCTCCTACATTCAACAAGCAATACTCAAATAATGCAACAATTAAAGTAACCCTTAAAGACTTGGAATTGGTATGCCAAAAACCTAATAAATCTTTTTTTTTTAATAATTAGAACAATAAAGCGCCAAGGTACTTAAAATAAGAAACAAGTCCAGCAATGCTAACCAAATTAAAATGTTCATTAAGAATGGTAATAGCTAAATGAATGCTAGGCTCTTTGCAAAAGGCATTACCACATGGGAACAACTCGAGAACATAGTTGTCGACTAGGAACTAGCATTTCATAATAAAGGATTTAAGAAGAATGGGGAACATTTATATCAAAATAATAATTCAGGCTAGGTCATTAATGTCAACATGGTTAAGACTTGCCATTTCTCTAAATTAGGCAAGCCTCTATCTTGGTACTTGAATAAACTCATAAAAGAAGAAAAATTATAGCCATTAGTGCTTAAGCCATGAATTGATCCTTCTCCATCCAATCATAGATTTGATCTATATTATGCTTATCAACTAGCGATAGGCCATCTCACAGACAAGTGTACCACTCTCCATCATACCATCCAAGATCTCATTGATGTTAAGTAGATACCTAATCCAGAAGCTGGAAGCTCCCTTAATTAAATCTTGTTCTCTTTTTTTTTTTAGTTTATTTTTGAGCTTTTATAATCTTTTCAATTACTTTTTCCTTTAATAAAATAAAACAATGAATTTACTTTTAGATATTTGTATAAATACATTTTAATTTTAACATCGAAAGGGGAAAATTCAGGACCATATTTTGCAAAGCAGATCAACTTCGGCTTTCTTCTAAAAGATGGATCAATGATTAATAACATCACTAGGAATCATACATAGCATTAGGCATAATTAGGAATCATACATAACATTGGCATCATAGAAGTCACATACATGCACTAGAGTTATAGGCCCTTATTCATACAGCAACTAAACATATATTGCACAAGCACAACACCATCCTATGACTTCCTACTTTCATACTTATGCTTAATCATGCATCATTCATCCATACATGCATTTTATATCACATCCCCTTCGTATAGGAGTAACATACAAACCTTACCCACATACCCATTTGGCACACTATACCTAGCGTTACCATGTATCATTCATCAGTCACTTAGTATCACCTTACTTAATATAATTGTCATATGAATTCATTCATTTAATGTGGGAACCTCATCCATATCCCTATGCATTTTTCATTACCCCTACATCATAATTAGGGTACACCACATATAGCATCTCAATGCTTGAAACATGCATCATATCAAATTAACCATGTATCATGCTAATGACAAAGATCATCTTTCACTCAGGCTCTTTTAAGGAAATAACCCTACCTTCCCCTTCCCTAAAGATAACACTGGATGGTAAAGTCTTGCAGAGCATTAGAGCAATCATCAAGGTGGCTTTAGAAATGGAAATATTCAAGCTATGATTTAAGAAGAATTCACCAAGTTAAAGACCACTAAGGGGCAAATAGTGACCAAAGAACCAAGCCCAGTTGTTTGCCAAGAAAATTTGCAACTTTAATAGGCTTTTATCATTAATACTTAAGAAATTAAGAGAGATAAACATCCTTAGACTCTTAATACCTATACATTAGTCCTCACCACTTCCACTTAACCATTGCCATAACCTATATTGTGCTTATCACAAAAGGGCTGACCACCTAACTGACAAATGTAGAGCCCTACTTCGAGCTATCTAATACCTCACAGACCATAGCATAATAACTAATCTTAAAGATCATCCATTACCAGACCTCACTTCATGCCTCAATTCTCTAAAAAGTAAGGTTCTCTCTTCCTGACCTTTAATCCATCATCTTATAGGCTAACTATTGGCCAACTATAGGATCGTGCCAATCAAGGATATGGAAAAATTCAATAAAGATAAGATGGATTGTCTTTATTTTCTTTGCTAGTTATTTGTTTCCTTTATGTTGGAACAATTAAGGTTTAATAAAACATTGTTTTGGCTTTTCATGGGGATCTTTGTTTGCCTCATTATTACACAACATGGTACTCTTGAAAGTGAGTTAAGAGATTTCAAAAAAAAAAAAGAAAATAAAAATGATAAGCTTAATCTATAAGTATCACAAAAAGGTCATAATTCTTTTAAGAATAGTTCACCATTACTGCACACAATTCTAAAGCTCAAAACTTGATCATTCCTTGTAAGGCATGAGAAATATCCCTAAATGTGAGATGAGAGATAAAAAGAAATAAAAAAAATCTAAGGGCAATTAAACCCAATTGAGTGCTTCTTTCCTTTAATCTTAAGAGAGGTCTAATTCAGCTAGCTCTAAGGATTAAAACATCAAATTCTTTTTCTAACCATTTTCTTCAAATCCTAGGAGCTTGTAGGAACCATTTTAAACAACAAAAAATTTCTTGATTCTTAATCATATAAAAATCCAAAGGTTAAAAAGCTCTAAAATGTCAAAACTCCAAAGCCTACAAAAAGCAAAAGGATTTATCTTAAGCCTTAAATAACTAAGCATTTTTTTTCAATTGTGGTTACCCTCACTAAAAAAAGAGTTTTTCCCACTAGGTTGATTAACTAAGAGCATGAGCCTAGGCAAAAGTTAGGGAAATTGAGAGAAAATATTTAGCTAAGAAACTCTTCAAACTAGCTAATAATAGGGATATCATTAATACAGTACTTAAAAAGGTTAAAAGGATGACATTTAACATGCAATAGAAGCACAAAGATTCAAAACATTGGGGGTATGAAGCTAGCACCTATAGAAAGCTACTTATTGATATAAAAAGCTCTATT
This sequence comes from Hura crepitans, assembly GCA_948208565.1. Lineage (NCBI taxonomy): Eukaryota > Viridiplantae > Streptophyta > Magnoliopsida > Malpighiales > Euphorbiaceae > Hura > Hura crepitans. The sequence goes on along the minus strand of CANXYI011554365.1, from coordinate 3,144 downwards.
AACCTCTTATGATGTGAGCTTTAAGACATATCACTCTAAGTTCACAGCCTGCGAAAGTGTATGAGCTTCAAAACATATCTAGATATTCCAAAGGATGTAGATTCATATCTAATTAATTAGAGACAACACGATTAGGTCCCAAGCCTTAACTGAATGTGGATATGCTAAATTAAAAGAAAAAAATAAGAAAAAAAAGAAGCTCGCTAGGTTGAAAACTCACAAAGGGCAGCCTAGGCAAAAATTAGAGCTTTTCTTAATAGATCAAAAACCTACAAAGAGTGGTTTAAGGAATAATTAGAGGTAGAGAGAAAATATATAGTTGGAAAATCTTCAAACTAGCTAATAACAAAGGTACCATACTATGTAATCAGATATATTTGCATGCTCTATCATTTGGTTAAATCACTCATTCTTCAGCCATATGCCTAATCATTTCTTCATCATGTTCATTTAATTCCTTTGCTTTGCCACCTTTATGGAATATTCCATTCAACCTAATCCTCTCCTATTTCATGGAACATTTTGCATCCTTTCTCTACCATCTCAATATCTTGACTTGACCTATTTCTTTACACCTTCCCTTCATTCTTTAATCACCCCAATCTAGCTTACCACTTTACACCATCACTTTCATCAAACTTAAGTTTTTCCTATGACAAGTCTGAGAGGAGAGTGATCTCAATAACAAAACATGTACTAGTCATGTATAAACACCCATACATCTAAAAAGTAAATTTACTCACTCACATTCAATCATACCTCTATTCTAGGAAAAGATAACTATTTGTCTATACATATAATTGCCTTAATCATTCATCCATCATAAGAGAAGATTCATTTATCCATTCAAAGAAAAGATGTATTCATCATTCATCATACATCTACCTTTACCATTCATCCATCTTAAGAAAGGATTCATTCATTCACTCATCTAGGAAAAAGTTATATTCATCATCTAGCTACCTATACATGCATTCATCATTCATTTAGATTACTCATTCATTTAAAAGAGAATAAGCAAAAACACATGTATCACTACATTCATTAGAAATGTATTATTCAATTGAAAACATACCTCGCTGCATTTCTTCATTTAAAAAAGATTAAGAACCAATGCGCATATCATTTATTCATTCACCAGTATAACTAAATTCATTCACCCATACCTATTTACTAGACATGCAGTCAATAGATACGTATCTGTCCATTTATGACATATTCACATCAAATCATTCAATCACCACATTCCATCACTAGAGTTATCTCATTCACCACCTTTATGTTTTCATGCTTATTCATCTAAAATAGGATAAAGTGCATTCATTCATTTAAGAGAAAACTAGGTCACCACATCACCAAACACATTCATACATTTGCACATGTATCAGCTCATTCACATACTCACATTAAGTAGGCATCAATACATCTAACATTTGTCACATACTTCAAGCACATAACATATATACACATCCATTATTTATAGACTTTAGCATATTCATAGAAAAGAATCAAGCATAAAATATTCATTAGGTTTACATGCATTAGCGCAAACATGCATTTATAATTTTCATCATTTTGCATAAGCACTGTCGCACCCTTCGCCCGATCCGTACATTGGACCTGAACAAAGGATGTGCGCACACAAAACAATATCCAGTTTGTTATCCCAAAATCACTTAAAATTTAAAACTTTTATATAAGAAAACATTTCTTAACTTGAAAATGCACAAAACATAAAAAATCTTTTTAGCACACAAATCGAAGTAAATATTAGGGTCATCATGTTAAAAATCCGATAGCATAATGGCTGTAACAGGATACTTTCCCAAATTTTTACCTACTTAAAAACACTTCTATACATCACAACACATATCTCCAAACCACATGGGTCCTCTTGAGCCTCCAAATCACAACAATATCACAATGAGCCTCAGGCTCTCACAATCAACATTCCCACATACAATTCATCAATCATTACATATAACATGCAAGAAAATAGAATTTAAAATCCATAGTTATAATATTTAATACAAAACCCAACTACAAAGAGCATATTAGACCCAATCTCTTCGGGATCACAAGAGCACTACGACTACTTAAACATTATATTTACATCATCATTACTATTACAAAATAAATACAAAAATACCCATGTAGGGGTTATCTTTATGATTCCTACTTTTAAAAGCTTTGGCTTTAATTTGTTGCCCTATTACCTACGCATCACAAACAAGCAATGTGTTAGGCTTTTGCTTAATGGTGTAATCACTTTAACTTGTAAAATGGCAAATTATAGCATTTGATATATGTTCACAATTAATTCAGGTTTTAAAGATTCACAATATGCATCTTCCATAAATTATATGCAACATAAACCATTTCGATTTTAATATCATAATAATGTAATTTCAGTAACTTATATACAACAGAGGTCATTTTCGATTCTAGAATTATATTTATGCATATCTGGTGTCTTATAAAACTGCATACACATTTCAAGCATAGACAATGCAATTATTGGCACATTTACCAAGGCATTATTAAAACATCAATTTACTGTCGTTATTTGGGCATAATGCATCACATGCATAATTTCTTATAGTCTAAGCATAATTTATGCCAAAATCACCATTATCATAAATTAACCATTTGTAGGTCATAAGACACAGTAAAAAGGTCATACTGAACTCATATATTGCAACATGTAATGGCATACCTGTTTTTCGGTCATAAGTGCCATAACACACATCATATCTGTCCATATTAATATTTTGAGGTTTATACACATATAATCACATTAAATAGTCATATGAGTGATAATAAACTTATTCAAGCATTTCAAGACTAATTCTAAGTCATTCAATCAAATTATGTCCATAGGTCACTTATTAATGCCAATTTAACATACATTTTAATTATGCCATTATTAAGCCATTTTTAATCGCTTAATTGATGCCCATATCTATAAGATAACTAGACAAGACTGTATAATGGAATTATTTAGGCCCGAAGGCTCTCCACATCTGAAGATGTGTAACTTAGGCCTAAAGTCTCTTATACCATATAGGTAAGTAAACTTAGGCCCATAGGCTCTCATACCACAAAGGTAAGTAAACTTAGGCCCGTAGGCTCTCATACCACAAA
>CANXYI011554063.1:0-10404 GCA_948208565.1 Hura crepitans | reverse complement strand
AGATGAGACATTTTTGCTCCCTCAAAGCTCCTTTTTATTTCATTTTTTTTTATTCAAGCCCTAAGTCTATGCCTCTAAGACCTCTAGACATCATTTCCACCTTAATTTATGCAAAAAATTAAGAGATTTGCTCAATTTCATACCTCAGTGAATAGTAATCCAAGATTGATTGGGTAAGATTTTTGGGTTCTGATATTTTTTGCATGTTCCCTAGGTGCCTAAGCTCATGTCTATGTAGTTGATTTTTTGTTTTTGTGTCCATATAATTTTTTTCAAATTTGTACATAATGAATCTATAATAGATAGTTGAGGAAATCGACATAATCTCAAGATAAAGGGAAGAGCAAGGCATAGAAAGTCCTTAGGAGTGTATTTCAACTCTCTTAGGGTGTGTAATTGACATAAATTGTGAAAATTTAGTTATGCCTTAATTATGCCATAATATGTCATTAATGATAATTATGTATTAAATGTATAATTAAGCTTATGATTGGCATTTGATTGTGATTAATGATGTAATTGATGTATGTTAAAATCATTTGTGACGTTAGATGGATGATGAATTATGTATGTTGATATGCATATGTGTGTATGTATGTTGCACATTATACATAATGGATGTGATGTATATTCAAGGATGGTATTATGGGTTTATATAGACATGGTGTATAAAGATGAATACATGAGATAGAGCTTAGAGGCCGTGGATGGCATTATGGCTGAAATGGCCAATTGATGTTACGTGTATGTGTTTTGACTTTATATGGTCACATGTATGCATGTATGTATCACATATACATATTATACATGATTTATGTCTATGAATGAGTATAATTGCATATATGAATATGAGAATTGAGGTATGATGTAATGAATGGCATTATGTTATGTTGAGAGGCATGATGGCCGAATGGCCTATGTGTTTGTACATATGTGTGAATCGGCATAAAATGTATACAAAATGATGAATTGTGTATATGAATGGCTAGTTGGTCATATACATGTGAGATAGAATATGTAATGTAAAGATATGCATGTAAGATGTATGAATAATAATAAGGTTTATGATGTATTTATGTAAGTCCATGCTTTATGTTAAGCATAAGATAAATGTGTATTGGTTAGTTATATGCTTATGATCATGACGAATGAAGTGGTATGAGTGATAAAAAGATAATGTAAATGTAAGCCTACCATGATAGTAAGCCTGAATGGTATATGGCATGTAGGTGATGTTTATGCTGCATGTTATGTATGTTAGTATCTATGTATAATCATATGCATGGAATTAATAATATGGTGAATTATGTTCGATGGTTTGATCATGTGATTTTGTATATGGCCATAATGTTTTTAGAACATATTATGTGTAATTATGACATAAAAGTTACATAATGCGATAATGCATTATTTTATCAACTTAATATATGATATAATGCATTGATGATGAATATTGAGCTTTATGTGGTATAATACCTTATTATTATGCCTATTTCATATTTATAATGTATATGACATGCATGTAATGAGATGTGATCCTTTATTGCATGTGAGTAATATATTTGTGAATACGGTGATTATGTTATGATAAATAAGATGTCACGAGAAAGCATAATGCATTTAATATGAAAGAGTAATGATATAATGCGTTCATGAACATACACATGTAATAAATTTGAGATATGGCATTATGATGTGGTGTTGCATGTCATAATGATGTATTAAGCTTATAATAACACTTTTTCCTAGTTTAGTCATTAATTGGCTAAACCAATTTAATTAAAAGTAATAGTAAGCCATATTAATGAGGTAAAACTAAATATAATTGGCTAGTAGCTCATGTAAGTAAACAGCCTAGTCATTGAGTCTGATGTGTGATGACTTATAGGTCTCTGCTTTTCTGACCTTAGAGTCTGATGCATGCAGGGCCTACGTGGTTCCAAGGGCTTAGGTGGTCCATTGATACCCCGTTATCTATTGTGTATTTGTTACTTGAGTATAGGCTTAATAAATTGACCTTAATGAATAATGAACATATTTATGTAATGTATGACATGATTTAATGATGTATGATTTTTATGATGTAGTATGTACATGATTTATACCATGTTATCACATATATGCATGTTATGTTTAATATTGCATATCATGTAATAGTTGGGATGTTTATGTTACATATGTTAATGTATGATGTTAATTGGCACATTTACACAAGTTATACCAATTATACCACTAAGCTTTTACGTAGCGCATCGTCTGTTTTTGTGATGCATAGGTAAGGTGACAATTTGAGAAGAAAGCCTTGGACTGTTAAATTATCAAGAGAGGAAGATTCTTTTGGTATATTTTATACATATATATTTGAATTTTATGATGTTTAGATAGATAGCACTCATTTGGGTGTAATTTTGGGAATAGGGCCTAAGCTAGATGAAAATGTTAATTTTTAGATTTCCCAAGTTTGTAACTTATTTTAAAGTTGAATTTTGAACTGAGATGATTATATACTGATATAATTGATGCTTGTTTTGAGATGTTATGTTACTGATGGATATGGGTGATCAAATAAATCATAGGAGATATGAATGGATGTGGAAATGTTTATAAAAGTGTTTTTTATATTGTAAGTTACTATTTACATTTAGGATAGAGTCTTGACATAGCTATTATACTGTTGGATTTTTGACACGGGGATTTCCAAATGTGGAAAGTAATAAGTTTTTGAAAAATTTTTATGAACCCATATTTTTATAAGATAAACATTTTGTTAAGAATGATTTAATTATGTTTTAAAAAGAGTTAACATGACATGAGTCGGTAACGCATTTGTGTGTGCATTCTTTATTCAAGTTTGACAATCGGATTAGATAAGGGGTGTCACAGTATTACTATGTGCTTGTGTATTATGATACTGGAAATGGTTAAATGAATATGATAGAGACAAAATGCATGATGGCTGAATGGTTTATGGTGTATGTATGCATGTTTAATGATGCTTATGTATACATAATAGAATGTATGTTCATGAATAATGTTAATTGAGTGTGAAATTATGTAGTGATGCATGGAAGATAATCAATTAAGTGTAATGTGTGCATGTGGAAGTATGGCCAAATAACCTAAAGAATTGGTTTGTGTGTGTTATGGTTGATGTATGCATATGGAGTCATTTTATCAAGGATGAAGTCATGTGACCATGAGTGTCTTATGGTGTATGTAAGAATATTCACATGTGTTATAAAAGTGTGGGTTTATTTTATGGTCGAATGGTTCACCATACATAGTGGTAATATTTGAGGCCATATAATGTTATAATTATAGACACCATAATGATAATGAGGCATGCTTGTGGACTTTATGATCAAAGTGTGTAAAATATGTCATAAAGGGATAGTAGTTCTAGATACATGATCAATATGAACATGATGTTCATAAGAATGACATGTGAACATAATTCATGTTAATGTCCTAATTGGTATGTGTTCATGTCATGTAACATGTACATAAGAGTTTATGAAAACATGTGGAGCCATGTTAAGGTATGTATGTCATATGCATATATGAATTATGATAGGAACCTAAAAAATTTATATTATCCCCGGTTGGTCATTTGTTGGCCTAACCTTCTTTTAAAATTTACTTAAGATAATTATAATGTAAAAACCAACAAAATAAAATTTAGTGATTAGCCCATACAAGTCAACAACCTAGATTGGATAGGTTAACTAGTCAACTAGGGGTTTAGTAGTCGTAAGGGTACTTCTATACCTAGTGTCATGACCTACGGGTCTTATGTTGATTTTTATGATCGATGGGTCCTATGATGAGATTTTTAGGCTTTTATAGTCTTGATAACCTTCGGGTTTGGGTTGCTAGACTTTCATAGTCCTGATGACCTTCGAGTTTGGATTTTTTGGCCTTTATGGTCTTAATGGCCTCAGTAGCCTGGGTGTCCCTATTATCCAATATAGTTATGTGTTTTCTTAAGTATGGGCAATAGCATATATATAATATTTAACTTCATTAAAAAGTATAATAATTGAGATTCAATAGAATTGATGGATGCTGCTTATGATAATGTGCATACTTTATGAAGTTTAAGTCATATGCATGTATCCTACTTATTTTAAATATTACATTTTATGCATATATAGCTGCATATAATTTTAGCCATCATTATACACATATGAGTGTGATTGTATAGTGCACTTAAATTTCCTTGATTACACCACTAAGAAAATTTGCTTAGCACATTATTTTATTTATGATGCGTAGGTTAAAGAACCAAATTAGAGTAAAAGCCTCAATATCTATTCTAGATTAAGAGAAGAATACTTTTTGGTATTTTTGTTGTTCCGTAGATATATATATATATTATGTCGTGTAGTTTAGTTGTGATAACTCTTACCCAATCCACCACTGGACCTAAATATGAGATATTTCGTTGCTATCTCATTATCATATTAAAACCCTTCCTTGATTATGCATACATATTTATTTTAACCAATCAATTACGGGTCAGGTTTAACAAAAATCCAACAGCATAATGGCTATAAAGATGAAAACCAAAAATTTAAACCTGCAAAAGAACATTTCTATAATTGTTCTAATCCATATCTCATCACATTGAACCCTTTTGGTCCCTTAGAATTCTCATATCATCATCAACACACATAGTCAGTTTAGCCAACACAATATCAGATTTAAACACGTATTATATATATTTATATCATACTTTTATAGGTATCATCATTGTAAGACATGTTTATAATATTTATAAACCACGACAAAGCTTATATACACAACTGAGCCCCAACCTATTTCTATACATGAGTGCCCTTGTATGATACCAAACTTAAAAGTATCAAAATATACGCGAGGAGGCTGGCTACTACATTGCTTGCTGAGTCTGGACTATAAATCTACTGTCTCCTACCTGGGTATCGAGAAATCAAAATAGTGAATATACACTCAGTGGTGAATTTAATGAAGCATGCATTGTATCGTATACACATGAGTCATACATTATGCAAGCATTTTAATCACCTATTTTTACCTTACCTTTATATCATGTTACCAATTACCAAATGTGTGCCTAGGTTTTTCATATAATCTTATATCCAATTTATTTAATTATAAATTATAATTAAGCCAACTTAATTTATTGATTGATTATTTTCATTCTATTTAATACACAAAATTCTCAACTAAGTGTTATGTCATCTGACCCATTCTCTTCTATAGGCCTATACTCAAAAGACAATGCTTTTAACACTAGATAATGGGATCCAACTTGTGCAATGGCCTACATTTTGGATCTCAGTAGTTACACTTACCATCCTCCATTCGATAGTAGGGATCAGTTCTTAGGAACCTTTAACATTGGAATGGCAACGATAGTCCTCCTAGACTTCCAAAATAGTAGGGATCAACCCTAATGGACCTCCTAATACCCTAAGATTACTAGATAGTAGGGATCAACCCTAATAGACCTCCTAATATCCAAAGATAAATGGATATCAGGGATTAACTCTAATAGACCTCACAATATCTAAGGTGTGCAGGGTTTATATCTAGAACCTTGGTGGCTGCACTTGCTATCCAATGCAAACAGTAATGATCCTCATAGACCAAAGTCATTAGCAGCTACTAACTCCCTAGTTAACTGGTCAACCTATTTAGTAGGTGGTCTAGCAAATATAGGCCAATTCCATTTACCATTCTTGTTTATTTTACTTAGTAATTTTGCCATTTTCATTCCATATTTCATAATTGATATCATGTCATACAAAGTTATGCACGCACATGTTGATTTAGTCATTGCACATGACATCTTAAAGAACATTCCTTTAGTATCTTCTTTTATCATTCATCGTAGGACAATTGCCATAATTCACTTCATGATAATAGGTCTTACATGTCGTTATAATCTCATGCCTTGTTACATATGATTAAAACAAGTAATCAGTAGATTAATTCTATACCTTGTCATACGACCATTTTATTATATTACACAGATACTTCAACCCTCTAAAATTCTTTATCACATTTATAGTTACAACACACATTTAAGTCTATTCATGCATTGAACCTTCTTTAAGTTAAGAACGCATATAATGTAACCACAATGCATATCATCTGGTTTTTATCTCAAATGTACATACACCTCAATTTCTCAGTTGTTTATGCCAATCATGCTCTTAATTAAATAATCAACTCATTTACATATCATATGCACTTATCACCATATGTATACATACATAAGTCATGGCCATACCATTCGACCATTCCACATACACACATGCACATTGTTTTTCTATTCTTTTTTCATGCACTCATGTTTATTTTTATTGCCTTATCTCATGCACACATTCACCATACTCAAACACATACATACATGCATAATTCCACACTTCCATACATATACACATACATACTAATGTTACATTAAGCAATATACAACACTTGTTTCATTAAATTCACTTACAGTGGACTCCAATACACTCTAATTACAACTTTCAAGCCTTATCTCTCTCTTTGTCTAACAAATTCTTCTCTTTGTCTACAAACATAATAGGTTTTTGTCATAGAAAATTCTACATATATCCAAACTGAAATCTAACCATATATCCATCATTTACACCTTAAATACTAATTGGTCACTATTTACCAAGATGTAAAATCATTCAAATTAGATTTTCCCTTGGCTTTTTCTAAATAAAATCATGCTCAAGAGATTGTAGAGGCAAATGTAAAGGGTTTACCTTATGAAAATGACTTGGATTTAGGGTTTAATTAAAGAAAAAAGAAAGGGAGATGAGAGGGAAATGGCATCAGCCAAAGGGGATGAAAAAGGAAGAAGAAGGATTTCACATATGTGGGAATTTAATATTCAAGGCCTCTAAAATTACTTCTCTTAGTGCTAAAAATTACAAAAATTCTCAATTTAGGTCCTCCTAAAATCTTGGGTCTAAAAGCCAAGGGAAACTTGGTTAACTATCCACTCGCATTTTTAAGAAAATCAAATAAAATACTAATCAATCTCAAAAAATCCTAATTTCACCACCATTAGACTCTTTGGAATTTTTAACCCTCTAGTCATGCCATTTTTGGGTCAATTTGAGCATATCTCAACCATTTTACAACTTGATAAAACTCAAGTCACTATTCACGAGTTCTGAGCATGAAAAATTTTATTAGTTCAGTGGCTAGTGCCTCAGTGTGACTCGATTGCTCATAAAATACTATTCACACCTTGGGAAGTACTATTCATAAAACTAGGATTCTTGGGCATTACAATTCATTCTCCTCTTTAGACATTTCATCCTTAAAATTTACCTGGTGAGAATAAGTGAAGGTACTGAGCCTTCATTTCCTTGCTCTCCTAGGTAGCCTCTTTCATCTTGTGGTGCCTCCATAGCACTTTCACTAATGGTACTAATTTATTCCTTAGTTCTTTGACTTCTTTTGCCAAGATTTACACCGGTTCCTCTTCATAGGTCAAATTTAGTTGTACCTAGATTTCTTCCATAGGTATAACATGAGAAGGGTCTGATCTGTATCGCCTTAACATAGGTACATGAAACACATCATGAATCTATTACAATTATGGTCACAAAGCTAACAGGTAAGCTATCAGTCCCATATGTTCTGTGATCTCATATGGATTGATAAATCTCGAACTCAGCTTACCCTTTTTACCAAACTAGAGCATCTTTTTCCATGGTGACACCTTAAGGAATACTTTCTCAGAGACTTCATACTCAATGTCTTTCTTTTTTAGGTCGACATATGCTTTTTATTGGTTTGTAGTTGCTTTTAACCTTTCCCTAATAATTCTAACCTTCTCTACAGCATCTCTGATCACATCAGGTCCCATGTGTTTATTCTTACCTACTTTGCTCTAACAAAGTAGAGTTTTGCATTTCCTGCCATATAGTGCCATATAGGGAGCCATGCCTAAGTAGGCCTGATGGCTATTATTGTAAGTGAATTTAGCCTGTAATGCTTGTGTTTTAAGGCTTTAGGAATAGTGCCACAGGGTTTGAGGAGTGCACCCGGGGTGCTGAGTTACTTGCACATGGATTGAGGAAGTGGCACACGTTATGAAATTTTGAGGGGCCTTAATTTGATAAAATAGGCAAAATTTAAAAATTTAGTAGAACCAACAATTCATTTCAAGCTGTAAGCTACCTATCGAGGTAATACAAAATTTTTTAAGCTGGGACTGACCCGAGATGTGCCCGGACGGACCCAAAAATAGTGAACCCTGAAGCTTAAAAATTACACTGAGTCTAATGGTGAAAGAATTTTTGAAATCAGAGGTTGTTTGCAAAATCTTGTAATTTTTAAAGTTGGCATGCAAATCGAGGAAATCTAAAAAAACTACCTTATCGATGGAATTTGACCACAAAAATTTATGAGCAAAGGAGATTAAAATAGGAATTTTAAAACAATTGGTGTAATTTTTAGAGGTTCGAGTGAATTTCTATGAATTTTTAAAGTCTATAAAAAAAAAGCGGGATGGTTCAGGAATTTTTGGGACAACTTTGAAGTGTCAAGATAGGGCCCACAATCATGCCAAGTGGCTTAGCACACTTGCCAAGTGGCATGGGAAGCAAGACAAGTGGATTTCCACTTAAAAGATCAAAACCCATTTTCCCCATTTTCTGCTTTCCACTGACGCCACCCTTTCTATTTTTAGGCTGTAACTTTCATCTTCGGTGGCCAAATGAAGTGATTTTGGTGGCTAAATATTCTTTAGGATGTTAGGCACCAGCGGGGAGAAGAATCGAGCCAAAAGGCATTTCCATTTGAGAGATAAAATTTGTGCAAGGTGACTAGTTCACAACAGTCTAGAACCATGACACCAAGGTGAGTTTATAGCTATATATCCCTCATTTCTTGTGCTTTTTGGGTGATTTTTGATGCTAAATCATAGCTAACATCTATGTGGTGGTGTGTATAAGGGATTTCTAGCCATTGGAGGCTAGCTTAGAGGTTACAGGGGAGGAACAAAGTTACCATGGCTATTAAAAATGGACTGGTAGCATGAATTTAGATAGGAATGACATCTTTAAAGAGTTATGTAAGTGGACTTTTAGCCTTTTCTTCATGGGTATGGGTGCTTAGACTAGTGAACATAGACTTAAGAGGGCTGGAATAATGCATTTAGAGTTAAATTCTTCCTTGTTGATGTTGGTTTCCTTGAGTATTTAGGGGAATAAAACATGTTCTTAATATTTGCTTACTTAGGCTCACAAACCTTACTAGAATTTGGTGCCTATGATAGATTTAGAAGGTGTTTGGCATGTTAAGATATGAATTAATTAAAGTTGGCAAAAGAAATAATCATGGATTGTGTGTAATTGCTTACACCTATGAGTTATAATGAATGGTTTTCAAGAAATGTTGCTTGTGCCTTAACCAACTTAGCTTAGATTAAGATGTATATGACCACATTTGAGTTCATGGCATGTGAACCTGATTGAATATTGTGATTATGTGGAAAAGAATAGAAAGTTAGTTCAATTTCCTTAAGTACTCAAAGGCATTAGGCAAGGTAATTTGATATGAAGCTTAATGCTAGTAAGTGTTAGTTAAGTATATTATTTTAGCTTGATTGTAGGCATGAAATAGATATAGAATAGCTAAGTATATGACATAGTAATATCACATTATACACTTGAGATAATGCCTTATATATGGCAAATAAAGTTTTGATTTAAAACATAAAGTTAAAGCTTAAGGTAGTAACTTAAAGTGAACTTTATTTATGCCTTTAGGAGGCTAGTGTTGAATAACATTTTAGCCATGGAATTAGCCCAGTTTTAATGGCTTTGATGCTTAGATTTTGGCTATGGACTTGGCCTAGTTTTAATTTGCCTTTATGCCTATATTTTAGCCATAGATTTAGCCTAGTTATAGTTGGTCTTATGCCCAAAAAGTAATAGAAAGAACCTTAAAAATTGAGTCAAATTTGGATTTAAATAGTCCCAAAAAATTGCCTTTAAAAGTGGTCGAAATGACCTATAATTGTCTAGTTGACCTTTACTTGAACCAAAAATGTCACTACACAGAAAGTATTAATCTTTTAAGTGGAAATGCCTTGATAAATCATAATATAAGATAACTTGAATTTTGGCAATAGCAGACTTAAAAATTATTTTGGAATTTTACCTGGTAGAGCCAAAAAATGGCTATATTGCTTTGAATAAAATTTTAAAGTATCAGATAAAATTTTTATCTATCTGTTATTGAAATCTAAATATTATAAGAATATTTTTAGTCAATAAATGAAGTTAAATTAATTTATTTTGCCCATTGGTTAGACACCCACTAGATAGGTTAAACGATCCACTTAGGGTTTTACAGTTGATTTTTCATTGTTGGCTGGAGAGGTCT
>CANXYI011553783.1:0-10550 GCA_948208565.1 Hura crepitans | reverse complement strand
TGGATTAAATAAATAGATTATTGAGAATTTACAAGTTAATTATTGAATATACTATTGTATATTATTGTATAATTGACAAGTGTTAAAAAAATGGTTTTAATTGAAAAATGAAATTAAGTTTTAAAGTAAAAGTGGAAATAATTAATGAGTATAATTGTGAGAAATAAATGTGTGTAAGATAGTTAATGGGATATGATGAATAATAAAAATAATTAAGAATAATGAACAAAATTTATGTTAAAGAACTTATTAACATTGATTAATTAGAAAATTTTATGGAGTAATGTGAAGGATTATTAAAGAGATGGAAAAGAAAAAAGAAATAATAAGAGAAAGTTTAAGTTTGCATTTAATTACGAAAATATAAAATTTAAAGAATTACTAAGAAAGCAAATATAGATGATAATACAGTATACAGAAATTGAAAGATAAAGTAAGTTAGACTCTTACAGTAACATATTATACACAAAGGATGAAATGTAAAAATGGAAGAGAAGAAAAATGTTCATGATCATAAGATCCATAATATACGATATACAATGAAATAGAAATATCAAGATGTAATTTGTTCATTATGTTACATACGTGAAACGTGATGTTATTTTATGACTCATGTGAAGTACATGGTGTATAAGATACATGAAATAGTAGGATCATGAATATTTATTATGAAAGTGATGGCACCACAAATATGCCACGAAAAATAATATCGGTAATTCATAGATATGAATCATTGGTAATGATAATAACGAATCGATCAAAAGTAAGTGGAGTTTCAAAATTCGAACAATATAAATGACTCAAGTAATTAAAGTAAATATTAATGACATCGTGAGTAAGCCTATACGAGTTAGACAGTACACTAGATAGGTCGACTGGTCACCTAGAGAATAGAGCAACTGCTAGATATTTAGTATCATGTTCATATGGGTATGGCTGCCATTAGGTCCATTTGGGCCACTACACATACACGTATAGTACATTGGTATAATCAGTCATACAATGACATGTTATGATAATTTATGCAGGTGTAGCCGCCGATAAGTCCGTCAGAATCACTGCACACATATTCATATAAGTGCAGTCGCCATGGGGGTTTATCAGGACCAATGCATAACTACTGATATTTTTTTATGCTGGTGTAGCATCTGTCAAGTCCAAAATGTGGACCACTACACACCTATATCCTCTCAGTCCAATTGTGAGGTTTTATCTGTCAAATATGGGCTACCTTAATAAAAGAGTTAATAAAAGTGGAAAGTAATAAGAAATGTTTTAATGATTGAACAAAGAACATTTTATGATCAACTCGTATATAGAATAAAAGTTATTTAATCTCATATAGAAGAATAGAATTATGATGACAAGAGTAAGATAATAAGGAAATCAATGTGGTAAATTATGATAATTATTCAGATGCAAGAATTGTTAAAAGAGTATAAACAAAAGCATGAAGTTAAATAAATAACATATGATTTTTACAGTATGAGGTAATTAATGTAAGAAATGATTATATTATATTATGTCAATTTGTGAATGTAATACATATGTAAAGAGAAGATGATGATATAAAGAAGAGTTTAAGATGTTAATAAGTATCAAACATGAATACTGTTAACTAAATTAAGTTGACTGAATCTGAAATACTAATCATATAAGGAGCTATGAATTAGATTTATACTGTTAATTAGAGCAAGGGAATAATTGTATATCTTGTGTGCTTGCATGTTATGTAACAACCCAAAAATCTAACTCTCATGTATAGTAATTCCCGAGATGAATAATGCTTCCCAAAACCCGAGTCAGACTAAGCATACCAATAGGGAGTATTAATTATAAGAGAATTTTTGGGCAAAGTTTAAAGCCAATCTGAAGTCTTTTGAATGGTTAAAAATGCTAATTAAGATTTTACGGTAGTATCCTATGAATAACACCGCAGGCAAAGCTAAACCATAAAATAAATAAAAAGTTGCTCAAAATAATCCAAAACTATTACAACCAAATACTCAAATATTCCGAATAATCTAATGACTTTGGAATTGGAATTTTTCGAGTTTGAGAACTATTTTTATCCAATTTTTGGGACATAAAATGTATTAAATTTTTGAGTTATTGTCGTAACTTGGGCTTCAGATTTTAGGAGGATTTAAGGCTTGGATTGATGGAATTTTAGGGATAGGAATGGAGGAAAACCAATATTTCTATCGGTTATAATAATTTTTCGAATGAAGGAAAAATTATTTTTTTGAAAAGTATAGAAGGGAAAGAATTAAATTCTTTCCACTCACACCATAACTCACCATCCACCTTCTCCTTCTCCCAAAATTTTTATCCCTCTCTCTCTCTCTTTTTCTCTTGCGATTTCTTATTCCTCGGTCCGACCCACTCTACAAGCCTATACCCAAATTGAAAAGGGTCTCAAGATGAGTTCGTGGACACCAAAATCATCGGGATCGGTAGAGTATTGTGAGAGAAAAATTGAGAAGCATCCTAAGGTGAATAGTAACCTCTCGACTCTTGAGTTTTTCATTTCCACAAATTTTATTTTTCACGGGGTCCTTAAGTGTTGTAGAGCACATATATAGGCTTGGAATATTTTTTTGACATTTATATTATTTTATATTAATTTTTTATTTCTGTACCCTTTTGTATTCATAAGCGATACGACGATTTGAGCCTCCCGAGACAAGAAGAAGGTCTAGGCTGACTTCGGGTGTCTCATACGACCTTGATTGGTATGTGTAATCACCTTAAATTGTTCAAAATTTGCATGCATTATGTTCATATTAGTAATAAATGGAATTAAATGCCTAAAAATGAAATAAATGTTATAATTAAAATTTATGTTGATTAGAATGATAAATGCATCAAATATGTTGGCTTAGTGTGTTTATAAGTGATGGAATTATATGAATGCTAGAAATTCATAGGAATGCATTATGCAGGTTGAAATCAAGTATGCCATGAGTGTATGTCGTATGCCTAGAAATATGTGCATATGGTTATGCATGATTTTAAACATGTGCAATGGATGTAAAGTATAGTAGAATGCCATGGAATAACTTGATGCTTAAGTGTGCGACATTATGCCTACTTGAATTGATAAGCACGCTAATGTGTGTGTAGATGTTCTTGTCGATTTGAAAGTATCATATATGCATGAATGAGATATGCCAACATGTTCAAGATGGATTTTTGACATTTAATGAATGCATATGTGTTATAAACGCATGATGAGGCAACATATGATCATTTGAATATAAATATTGGAAAATGCCATGAAATGGTTGTTTAAGTTGATATTTGGGTTTTTACATGACTTTTTTATATGTTATTGTGTTTTAATGCAATTACACCTTGGAAATGAGTCTACAAGTGTAATAGACATCAATAGGCCTAAGTTAGCCAAGTGTATATGTTTAGGCCATGCAAAGGTGCAATGAAGCCAATGGTGATTTTTTAAGTAATATAATAATATAAAAAGTGAAATTGGTTAACTTGACACATAATGACATGTTTAATGATGCCTATATAGTTAGACAACTTAGTTCAAAAAGGTTAATCAGTCAACTAGGATTGTAGCGGTTGCTAGCATACCTTAGGGTATGAGACCTATGGGTTATTGATTTGCATGCTGACGGGCATAAGAGCCTTCAGGCCTAAGTTTGATTATGCATCTGAGGATGTGAGGGCCTTCAGGCCTAAGATTACGTGCCGATTGGCATAAGAACCTTTAGGCCTAAGATTTACGTACCTAAGGGTATGAGAGCCTTCGAGCCTAAGTGCTACACATCTACAAATATGAGAGCCTTCAGGCCTAAGTAATATACATCTATGGATGTGAGAGCCTTCGGGCCTAAGTATATGTACCTATGGGTACAAGTGCCTTCGAGCCTATTGATATAGGCATAAGTTAAACAAATCAAAATGACTCAAAAATGCATACATTGGAATTAACTGTTAAATGGCATTAATATGTGACATATGGATATAAGCAGGCTGAATGACATAAAAATCAGTCTTAAGGTGTTCAATTATGATTGTTATCTTTAATATGGCTATAAATGATGTAATTATGATTATAATGTGTATATATGAGTCTATGAGTGAATAAGGGCAATTATGACCCAAAAACATGTATGTCATTATTCTTTGCAATGTATGATTATATTGTGGTATCATACAAGCTGTTATGACAATGATATGATATATGTTATGCCTTATAGCCTATAAATGATTGTTACATGATGTTTGTGATTTTTGGCATATTTGATATTTAAAGGCATGACTATTGCATGAAATGTGCATGTTTTCATATAAGACACCGAAATTGCATGCTTGTGATATTAAATCTAAAATTGGCTTATGTTGCATATACATATATAAGGACATGGTAAAACTAACCTTCTTACAAGTTAAAGTGATTACACCATTAAGCGAAAGCTTAGTGCACTGCTAGTTTACAATGCATAGGTAATAAGACAACAAATTAGAGCCAAAGCTTTTGCACATCAGGAGACACGAAGATAACTCTTGCATGGGTATTTTTGTACTTTTTGTAATAGTAATTATGATATAAATGTAATGGTTATTAGTTGGTGTGCTCTTGTGATCCTGAAGGGTTTGGGTCTAATCTACATTTTGCAGCAGGGTTTTTGTACTCATATATTATAACTATTGACTTTGCTTTTCTACTTCTCACATGTTTGTGTGTTGATTAATGAGATTGCATGTGAGAATGTTGGTTAAGGAGAGCCTAAGGCTCATTGAGTTTTATGTTGTGTTTAGAGTATCAAAAGGACCCATTGGGTTATAGATGAGATTATTCATATTATAGAAGTATTTTTAAGCAGGTAAAAATTTGGAAAAGTGTCCCGATACAGCCGTTATGCTATCAAATTTTCAACATGATAACCCTAATATTTACCTCAATTTATGTGCCAAAAAGGTTTTTAATGTTTTACTTCAAATTTGAGTTAAGAAATGTTTTCTTATATAAAAGTTTTAAATTTTAAGTGATTTTGGATAATGGAACTGGATATCATTTTGCGTGCATGCATCCCTTTTCGAGTCTGGTGTACAGATCAGGCAGGGTTAGCCTATCCATCAGAAGCACAAATAGTAAGCTTGGTCAACATGTGCCTAACTAGGCAAGCCTTAAATTGTTACTATAGCTTGGAAAAAAAGGTGAAAGTGAACAAGGAAGACTTAGCTCATGCATTCAATAAGCAATACTCAAATAATGCAACTATTGAGGTAACTCTCAAAGACTTGTAACTAGTCCATAAAAAACCATATGAGTCATGTCTGATTACTTAGATAGATAGAGAGCTAAGGTATTAAAACTAAAGAGCAAACTTAAGGACATCGACCATATCAAAATGTTCATAAAGAGTGCTAATAATTACATGAATGCTAGACTCATTGCCAAAGGCATCACCTCATGGGAATAGCTCAAAGACATAGCCATTGATATGGAAATGGCCTTTTAGAATAAAGGATTAAAAACTAATAAAGGTGCTAGAAGTAATAGTAGCAATAACAACTTAGGCTATACTATGGATGTTAACATAGCCAACACTTACCTTTTCTCTAAATTGGGTAAACCTATGTCCTGGTGCTTGAACAAGCTCATGAAGGAAAAAAAACTTTAACCTCTTCCGTAACAATCTCTAGCCGGGCCATTTTTTAGGTAAATATAGGCATGATCTATATTGTGCTTCTCATCAAAAGATGGGACATCTCACCAATGATTGTAAGAATCTTCGTCATGCCATTCAAAATCTAATTAATGCTAAGCAGATACCAGATCTAAAAGCCATAAAATTCACTAATTAATCTTATTTCTTTTATTCTTAAGCTTTTTAATATTTTTAATTACTTTTCCTTTAATAAAATAAGATGTTTGTATTAAGACATTTTAAAGGAACAAAAAGAAAAAATCTCAGAAAGCACATTTTGCAAAAAGAGATCAACCCCAGTTTATAAGATGGATCAATGATTAATAGGTATCACTAGAAGTAATGCATAACATATGGCATACATAACACACATCAAATGCATATAGCTTATACCATCCATACTTTATACATAGGCCCTTATCCATGCATCAACTAAGCATAAATGGTATTGGCATCCACCATACTAGCTCCTAATGTTTTCATAAGTTGTACACGCATAAACATGCACTCAAAATCATCTAAGACATGACATGCACCTTGTTTCATACACTATCTTGTATATGTATATATGCACAACACTATCCTATAACTTAATGCTTTCTAAGGCTTAAGCATACATCATTTATTCATCCCATAACTAAGCACACATACACTTGCTTCATGCACTTGGTAAGCTATAGTTAGGTATTACCATGCATCATTCATCATATGGAATTCATTCACCTTGTATCATCTTACCTAATGTAGATGTAATATGCATTAATGGAAAACTCATCCATACGCATTTGTATCATGCACATTACCTAAAGCATATCATACACACATCACATGTATACATTAGAGTCATCACTAACCTTTAATTTTACACTTACCATCCATGCATCATACTTAGAATCATCCTCATGAGTTAGATAGGCATAACATTATAAATCATTGAAACATGCATCATAATACATTTTACAGAGATAGTAACCATGCATATACTAATTACTCGGATTATCTTTTACTTAGGCTTTTTAAAGGAAAAAACTCAGTGCCTTCTATCTTTCAACATCCTTTACCAAAAAATGGTAATCAAACCTAAGACTAAAGGCAAAAATCAGCTTGTGATAAGAGGCATGATAAACAAAGCAATAGTAACATTGGTATGGAGAATGATAAGATTTGTAGAAATGATGATCAAAGAGAAATTTAGGCCTGAGGTCCAATAGCAAGGCATTCTAAAAATTCCATTGGACATGGACTTAACTAAGGGGGTAAATAGTAACTAAGCCTAGTAAGCATCCCCATAAATTTGCATATCTAAATAGGCCTTTGTTAGTAATGGCTAAGGAAATAAGGAAGAGAAACCTACTTTAACCGTTAATACTAGAGCATTAATCTATACCACGTCCATTAAACCATCACCATGACTTGTATTGTGCTTATTACCAAAGGAGTAACCACTTTGCTAACAAGTGCAAAGTCGTTAACCGAGCCATCCAAGACTTTATAGACCATGGTACAATAGTTAGCCCTGAAGATGGCATGCCATAAGAACTTCGAACTATCCTTTAACTTTCTAAGAAGCAAGGTTCTCTTCTCCTAACCTTTGGTTTGTGAGCTCATAGGCCAAAAGATGACCAGTTGCAAGATCATGCCAATTAAGGATATGGAAGGATTCAATAAGGATATAATAGAAAGTCTGTGTTTTCTTTCCTAATTATTTCTTTTCTTTTGTTGGAACATTTATAGTTTAATAAATCGTAGCTTTGCTTTATCTTTTTCATAAATATTATTCCTCATCAAATTCATTGCATAGCATGGTACTCTTAAAAGTGAGCTAAGAGATTAAAAAAAGAAAGAAAAAAGAAAAAAAAAGAAAAATAACACATGCACCATCAGAGCAGTTCGTGATTTTCTAAAAAATAGCTCACCATTTCTAGGCACAAGCTTAAGATTCAATCTTTCCTTGTAACACATGAGAAATATCCTTGCGGGTGAGATAAGAGACAAAAGAAAAATAAAATTAAATTAGGGGGTAATTAAATCCAATCAAATGCTTATGAAAAATGCTAAGTTACATTTGTTTATACTCCTACTCATTGAAAGCTAGAAAATCCAAGAATGCTGTTTGAAAAACCAAGCATTTTTCTTCTATCCTAAAAGCTCATAAGAACCATTCTTATATTCCTTTTCATCTAAGTTTATCAAATTCCAAAAAGTTAAAACTATGAAAAAGGAAAGCCCATAAAAGGAACACATCTTAAGCCTCAAACTACCAAATATTCTCATTTTTAAACTATGGTTGCCCTTATTCAAAAATCAAAATAAATTTTTCTAGGTTGATCAACTAATAGCATGAACCTAAGCAACAATTAGGGAGACTTGAGAGAAAATATTTAGTTAAAAAATCTTCGAATTGGCTAATAACGGGGATATCATCAATGCAAACTTAGAAAGGTTAGAAGGATGACATTCAATATGTAGTCGATGCACTAGGATTCAAGATACTATGAGGCATGAAGCTAGCTCCCACACAAGTTAAAAATGGATTCAAGAAGTCGCCTTAAGCTCTACACAATATATATATATATCAAAGACATGACATTTCAAATCATCATCTTAAAAAAAGTTTTCAAGATACTAAGGGGCACGAAGCTATCTCCCACACAAGTTAACTATAGACTCAAGTCCCCTTAAGCTTTACACAACATTTACATCAAAGCCATGACATTCCAAATCATCATCTTAAAAGAACTCTAGACACTTCAGGCCATGTTAAGAAGAATTTCATGAACTTTAAGCCATATCACTCTAATTTCACAATTTGAAGAACTCCATAAGCTTTAAAACATATTTAGACATTCTAGAGGATGTAAGTTGTAACACCCTAATACCCAACCAATAGTCGGTTTGGATATAGGATGTCACAAGTGACATCTCTTACTTGGTCTAATTACCAAATCTGAATGAAAGATGTCACACCAACTTAACTATCTTACTACTTATGTCTTTGTTATCTCTGTTAATCAATATTTAAAACTACTACTATTAACCATAAACACATATCTATAATCATATAATCTTAGGCCCATTATTTTCATTTATACATTAGTGCTAATTGATTATTGTTACTCAATTGCTTTCATGTGATGATGGATATAACTCATTTACTTGCACTGCTTTACTTGAGGCTGCAAACAAAACTCCTGTCTACTACCTACGCACCAGCAAAAGCTAGTACACTGAGTAATGATGATTAGTGGTGTATCCAATAAAACATACACATAACATGCAAGCACACAAGCATGCATCACAAATTTAATAATATTTACCATTTATGACACTCTTATATCACAACAAACAAATACATAAAAGATAACAAGTCCGATGTACATTTAACAATGCAAGCCTATAAACCACACATCATAGTAATTTTTCCTTTTCTATAATTAATAGTATAAGTCTTATTCGTAGTTCTCTTATTGATAAGTATTTTTAATTTTCATCTTTTAACTTATTTAACACTATTTATGTCTGATCCTTATCAGCATCTTAATTGAATCAAATAAATATCATCTCATCTTATATATTAATTATTTGATAAAATAACACAACACAGTTTATTCATGCTTACATTACTTACTTGACTATGTAAAAACCACTTTTTATTTATTTAACTTTATAGTTATATTCTTATTCTTATAATGCTTCTTGTGTCTAAATATACACCTTGTCTTATGACAGTATTTTCTTTCATTACGTATTTTATTCTTGACATGATGGAATCTCACTTGGACGAAGTTAAACATCTTATATTGTATAAACAAGTTTGATCATTTAATTATCTTTCTTGCAATATTCATATTTTTATTAACTTATTCATTTTATGTAGCCTATATTAGACAGATAGAAGCTCACAAACTGGACAAAGGGGATAAAAAGGTGTGTAGTGGTCTACATTCTAGACCTGATGGCTGCTGCACTAGCATGACAGGTTATCATAAATTGTGTAGTGATCCTATTGAACCCCTCTGTGGCTACACCCACATGAAATTATGTGCAGTGGCTCTATCAGACCTACCAGCGGATGCATTCGCATAAAAATAATGATATGAAAATCATAACAGGTTATAAGGTATGGTGGCCCTCATGGACCAAGGTACTGAGACGGGATGTATATGCAATGGCTCTCATGAATCAATGCAAAAAGGTGACATCAAAGTGTCCTACCAACTACTACATTCCCTAGGTGACCGGTTAACCTATCCAGTGTATTGTCTAACTTATGTGGGCCTCACTCACAGTTTTATTACAATTTACTTCAATTACATAAGTCACGTATGTTTTTCAAATTTTATAATTCGACTTTATTTTAAACTATCATTTCAACCATCTTTATAAATCTTACATATTTATGGGAAACTATCATCATTTTCGAGCACAATTGGGATGCCATCACTTACATAACATACATATGATCTCACTGTACCATAATTCATATACGACATATACAACATATAATAACATCATAATGCTTTGTATGTAATGTAATGAGCATTTCACTTCTTAGTATTTTTCTTACATTTTATGCCATATTTACTAGTTTGTAAACATGAACGTAATTCGTTATCTCTTTCAGTTTCATCATTCTATATTATCATCCATGCTTATTACCTTATTGCATCTTTAAATTTATTATTTTCGTAATTGAATACAAACTCAAGCTTTCTTATAGTATTTTCCTTTTGCCAACTTTCTTTAATAATCCTCAATATTATTCCATAAATTTTTAATTAATCAATGTCATTAGATTTTTTAACATAAATTTTGTATAGTATTCTCAATTATTATTATAATTATCCATCGTATTCCATTAATTATTTT
>CANXYI011553757.1:0-10906 GCA_948208565.1 Hura crepitans | reverse complement strand
AAGGGCTGTAAAAAGTAGCATGCCTCAATCCAATCAAAGGTACATAACCCGTATGACATGATAGGGTGAAGTGACTAATCTTCCACCAAGGACATCTCCAGCGCACTCGGGTGACTGTTTCAAGCCATGAGAGCCACTAATCAAGGGAGTCACACTTCGTGATAAGCTTTCTCTCGCAATGGTGGCGGGAGTTATACTTTGCCTAGAGTTTTTTCAAGGGGTGGAACAATAAACTCCAATTTCTCTTGTAGCTAAACCAAAAAAAAAGCCGTTAGGTTGGAAAATCTGCAAAGGACCACCTAAGCAAAAATTAGGCCGACCCACTAGTATGAAAACCACACAGGCTTACTAGGCAAAAGTTAGGGTCACAACAAAATTAATAAGATTACCTATAAGAGAAGTAGGTTCCCTATCATAAAGTCAACATCCTTCCTTGTCAGTGCATCTAAACCACGAATAGTATCAGCCAAGAATACAACAAAAGGGTTATGACCAAAGTATGTCGCGATAAGAATGTGAAGAATCTTGAAGTCACAGTGATCATCTTAGGAAGTAACACTCAGATAGCTCTTGAGCAGGCATAACAAGACACATTTTCCCCATTCCACTGAGTTAATAGAGATTTGATAAACGTGATCCAAAATTGCCTGCAAAGAAATTTGACCTACCCCTAGTATAAGTTTACGACACGAAAGGGGAGAAAAATCTAGAGCCAAAATAATATCCAAGGGATAGCGATCCTCAAAGGAGGGTAAGGCTAGAGGGGTAGCAAGAGTAATTTTGTATCCTATGATAGCTGTGAACACCTCTAAGGTAGGACATACCTCTTGATGACCCAAGGTAAAGACATGTAAAATAGGATTCCAGTGCTGCACAACAACTTTTAAGAATTCAAGGTCAATTCGGACTTTGCTCAGGAATTTAAGGGCCCAAAAGGGGGCAAGAACAGGTGAAACCCAAGAAGTTTTGGATTCTAAAACCTTAAGCAACTTCAAACGAAAAGAAGACATGATGAAAAAAGTGAATAAAATAACTAGCAAGGGAAGGGTATTTATAAGCATTCCATTCCTTTTCTAATTAGGAATAGAAATCTAAAAGTACACGACAAGGTCCACACGGACGCATATATGACGTCAAAGTCCGCATGAACTAAGTAAGCAGGAGCCAAGATGCCCCTATATCTAGTCCATGGCCAATCATCTGATGTTTGCACAGACTAAATCTTTTATAAGTCCGCCCAGACTAAGAGAACCCTTCTAGGTCCACACAGACCAAGGCACCCTATTCAAGTAGAAAATGAGACAACACTCAAAGCTCTGAAGCATTCAAAGATCAAGCAAAGTTCAAGATTAAAAGTGTGTAAAAAGGGGAAGATAAATTGTATCATGTTCTATAATACTAAATAAGAAACTAAAAATCCTATCTTCAAACAAAAAAGGGGGGCCCCACAATCATACCCATACAATCACGAAAAAAAAAAGAAAAGCAAGACAAAGAGATCATCCTCAAGCCTGGCCATCAAAGTTATCCTCTTCTTCTATGTCTTCATCCTCAGAAGATATCACTAGCCTCTCAGCCACCTTATAGGCCCTGATCTTCCTCCGAGCATCACGTAAGGTTGTCACCCATTTGGACAGCTCGTTCTGCAAAAGAGTGAAGGATCAATGTCACATAGCACACATGTAGCATAACATATAGCACGACATACATGTAATGTAGCTTAGCATAATGAACATAGCACATGATGTAACATAGGCACATACATAAATGTCATGCAATATAGCGTATATGTAACATAAGTGGACATTAGCATAACATGCAACATGCAAGGTACACAAAATGTGCATAACAGGAATACACTTACAGCCAACACCCAGGTCTCATCAATCATGGCTCTTTTAAAAGCCTTCACGACCTATGCTATCCTCTTCATGGGAGCCTTCTTCACCTGATCAAGAAAAACAAGATGTTAGGAAAAGAAAAGATTTCAACAACAAAATTAAGGGTCTTACCAGCATGTTGTCCTCAGGCTCAAAGGTCAAAGGCCAATTCTCCTTAATGCGAAGCTTAGTTGAAAAGAGTTCTCCATCGATGCCATAGCGTATATAGCTCAGCTTAGGTACATCTGCTAGCGTCCTTATCACCTCACCAGGAAAAGACACTGGGCCAGTTGATGATCTAGGAGCATGCAATGAAAGAGGTGAGAACTATAAACCCAGGGAACTAGACGTGGCCCTTGGTCGCTTTCTTAAGGAAGAGGGACAAGCCCTAAGAGTAGCAGTGGGCTATAGCACAAGAATATACAAGTTTAAAAGACATCATGAAAGATATGGCAAAACACAAGAATTTTACATGAGGAGGAAAAGGCCCAGAAGTACAGGGAACTTAAGGAAGTAGACGAGATACAGCCATGGAGCATAGCCTTCATCACTATCCTCCACCAATGTGGCTCTAAGGACCTCGGTGGTCATCCCTTGGACTAAAACTAAGTCATCAATGTACCTCTTGAATAGTATAGACTCAGGTGAGTCTAGAGGGATGAGGCACACAGTCAAACCCAAATGCCAATTGACTACTCTCTCTTTCAAAAACCAGTAGTACTTTTTAGGAGTAGTCAATAACAAATGGCAGAAAGACAAACCCCAAATGAAGCGTAGAGGGAGAGGCAACTCATCAATGGGGAAGAGCCATCAGGCTAAGTCAACCTACATAAGTAAGTATTAGTAATGCATAATTAGTTATTGAAAGAAATGTTTTTCTATGCAAGAATTACTTTCATCCGTCCAATCACGTGTGCTGAGATACTACCGATGTTGCATTAAGGACACTGCATTCTATGGACTTGAGGTAGGTCAGACCCACCTATCTATCACAGGGTAATGTCTGGGCATATCAAGCTCGTAGGGATGGGCTAACAAATGAAGCTCATAAGCCCATACCTAAGGATGATAAAAGAAGCAAGTTAGTAATAAAAGTCTCGAAGAAAAAAAAGGAGAGAGAAGAGGAAAGAGACTCTGCTTACCAGGACATCGGACATGAATCCCCAAATAAAATGATGACTCTTTTGAGTCTATACTGCTATATCTAGACTCTGAAACATCCATCCCAAAGAGGAGTTGCACCAATTCCAGCTCCTTATCTTGTCCACCTCCTTTAACACTAAAAGGAAGCTCCAGCTCATTGTACCATTAGCATTAACAAATAAAGTGGTGCCCAATAGGTACAGGACGAAGTAGTGTACGTATTGATCCACCTCTAGCTTGCTTAAGGGAGATTCTTCACTCTACCTTTCCTAAAGGTTAGTACGACGAATACTATTAGCTCGGTCCTAAGGCATAAATCCCAGCAATTCTTTCACCTCTAGTAGCCGCAGGAAAGGATGCTGATAGCAAGCATCGAAAGCAATGGCACAACCAGTACATGGTGCCCTCATGATGAATGCCCAATCAAATGGCATGATGGTTAGCTCACCAAAGGACATGTGGAAGGTATGTGTGGTGTCCATCCACCTATCTAGCAAAGCCCCTAAAGCCTGAAGGTCATGACAAAAATCTTTACCTACAAGGTGATCAATGAAAGTCTGGAAAACCATCGTGCGCACCTTGTTCTTCACTATCACTGGTATAGTAGAGTACCACTGTTGTGGACCAAAAAGAGTACCCCCACACTTGAGACGTGTCTACAAAAAAAGCAAGCAATTAAGAATCATGACCTAATCACAAAGTCTACATGGACTAACATAAGAGCCAAAAGCAATCAAAACTTAAGTCTGCACGGACCAAGATCAATCAAAATCAAGTCCACATGGACTCCAATCAAAGCCAAAGGTGGTCAACATTTAGTCCGCACAGACTTCATATACAAAATCACTTATGCAACTATGGGAATAATTCTGATAAAGAGAAAGTTTAGTAAGTCTGCATGGACCAACATCCTCAAATACTTAGTCCGCACAGACCTATCGAGCCCTAGCTTATTTAGTCCACATGAACTTATCACACTAGAAACTCTTTAGAAAACACATGAACAGAGAAGACTCACCTGCAGGTACACTTCAGATCATGCGTGGTGGGCCAGATCCGTCAAAGTGGGGTCGAATTGCCAATGATAATGCCATTAATAGGTGCTGCATTCTTCGGGCAATTCATCGCTACAGACGAGACAAAACCCACCGGAGTGGGCATGGAAATGTCCTCCGATGGAAGAAGAGAGGGCATAGATCCTCCTCCTTGCAGAAGGAGAATCACAGTGGGTGCATCCTCACTATTAGAGGAGGAGGAACCTAAAGCACTTTTGAGCTAAGAGGCCATGGTAAGAACGTCCTTTTTAAGAGAAAATGAAGAATACAGAAGACTGAAATAGAAGAAATGAGAAACGAAGAAGAAAAAGGGATGGTTATGTCGCTAATGATAAGTCTGCAGGAACCTTAGAGACCTAAGTCCGCACAGACACACCATAACATGAAGTCCACATGGACCTTTATGAATCAGGTCCACACAAACCTACTTGAGATAGTCTGTAAAAGTTAATAATAAGTCCATATGGACTAATGTGTGGATGTCTGCACGGACATAGAACCACCAAAATCTAAGAAGGTTAAGTTCATTCTTCTTTCATCAAAATTGACATTCTATTTCTTTCTTACAGGACTAATTTAGAGTTACAAAGCTCAATTTCCTCTAAGGAACAACATCAAAGGTCATTCCATTAAGCTTCGATTAGCACTAAAAGTTTCAATCCACCAAATTCGACTCTATGTCTAATTTATGTTATAGGGTTCAGCCTGATAAGCCAATCCACCAAATTTGACTCCGTGTCCAATTTATGTTATTGGGTTTAACCTAATAAGCCAATCCACTAAATTCAACTTCGTGTCCAATTTATGTTATAGGGTTCAGCCTAATAAGCTAATCCACCAAATTCGATTTCGTGTCCAATTTATGTTTTAGGGTTTAGCCTAACAAGCCAATCCAAAGTTTCTATCCATTCGATCAAACCTCGTTAGTCAAACAACCTTAGGTGTGATAAAAAATTACTTAGTTGAAAGTGTACAAACTATATCATGATGGCATAAAATGGCAATCTAGAGACATCAAAGCAGAAACATGTGTGGACCTAGTTGGATTTTCACGTCACCTAAGATAAGTAGGCACTCGTATTCATTTTAGTTTTCTTTACAATATCAATTCTTTTCAAAGGGAAGGTACAACTCAAGTTTAGCAAGCTTTTGCAATGATTCAAAGGCGATCATCCATATTCAATAAAGCCTTGCATCAGGTAAGTACACCTACAAGTAAGTATTTCTAAAGCTAATAGTTTGTTGTGCGCTATTCCAGTTCATGTATTACACAGCATAGACTGAAGTGGGGGCAACTGTAGACACCCCACCTTGACTAATAATGATAGCCAAAGATGGACTTCTTGAGCACAGCACAAAAAGCCTTCGAGACCTAGGTCTGCATGGACCAACATCCTTAAATACTTAGTCCACATGGACTAACCATAGAAAAAGGTTAGAACCCAGCCCATGAAGACCATAGACCATCACTTCGAAAGCCTTAGTTCGCATTAACTATTAAGAATAAGTTCGCACGGACTTATCAATGAAAATAGACTTTGGATTTAAACATTGCCTGTTTAGTCCAGGGGCCAAAATCCCAAAGGGATTAGGACTTCCTCTTGATGAAAGGATACATAAAGGAAAACTTAGAAAAGAAATATAAATACTTCTTTTTATAGAGAGAGAAAGGGTTCGAAAAAATAGATAAAAAACACCATACTTGCAACCATTCTAGTGGCAGGGAGAACTGAAGCTTGTTAAGACTTATTACAAGGAAGATTTCAATCATCCCTACGTGCATCAAAAGGTCTTTTGTGCTAGTGTTCAAAGAGATCCCTTCATACAAGTAATATCTGAGGTCCATGAATGAGTTTTCTATAGTTTTATGAGCCAATGATCTCTAAAATGATCAATTTATGAGGTGATGCTTTGTTATCCCTATTATCATTGATGATGAGTAGGTTAATCATATTAGACATATGAATTGTGAATCTAATGCCCATAATTAGTATTAGACCTATCTTAAGGAATTAATGCTATTATATAAATCTAATCGTATACGAAATTAAGTCCGCATGAACCTAATATCTTTGAAGACAAGTATTTGTGTTAGTCCACATAGCCTTACTGCATGCACGATACATAGGCTTAGTAGTCCGCACGAACCCCTTGTCATGAGGGTTACATGTCTGTACGGACTTATGAATGGCAGTTTTTATGGTGATTCTTCACTATGTCTTGTTGTTGTGATTTATGATTTATAGTATGTCTATGATGAATGTGTTTGTGATTTCGATGTTTATTCATGTGTTAATGGCTCATATCTAATTGTCTAACTTTACTATTTTCTGAGTTGTTGATTAGGTGTCGCGTTGGAGTGGAAGTATGAGACGAACCTAATCTTCCCTTGGCTAAGTTCACACAAACTAACCATCATTGCCTTTTATGTCCACACTGACTTATGACGTTAAAGTGGGCCTGTTTTAGAATTATAGCTTATCTCTTTGGTTTTATGCTATTTGCACTTCTTTGCTTATTTTTGGGTTGTAATAGCTAGTAAATAACTTGTTTTACACATTAAAACCTAACTTTCACATCAAATGATTTTATAATTAGTTTTTTCTAATAAAATGGATGTGTATTTTCTTAATCAAAAGTCACATGGAAAATGTATTTTAATAAAGGCCAATTTCCTAGAGATGGGAGTTGGGCAATTACCGCTAATTCCTAAGGAATTACGGGTAATTGTCTGGTCAAATGACAATTAATCAATAACCTACTTTCTGGATGTATAATAGACACTGTTGTATACCTTAAATACTATAATTTACTTCCATACATGCAAAGGTGACATAAATGCTTTAAATATAATGTATGCATGCTTGAAAAGGGATTGATAAATGTTACAATATACAAGACAACATATTATTAGGGCCTGAATAAGATCTAAAATTCTGAACCTTTCTGGTATAGAAGATCAGAGGTCTTGGTGTAAAGACCAAGTGGCGACTCCACTAACCACTCTTGTCCCTAGTAAAAATACATAATCTCTATAGCATCTTTTAATAAATACTAATTTTTGGTTGGGTTAGCTCTATTTGGCCTAGGGATACTATTACGGCTCAAGTGGCACTATTCACCCAGGCCCGCTTTTGAGCCTTTTTTTTCTCACATTTTCTCATAATTACTATGCAACATGTCACTTTCTTATTACTCCTATATATATCTCTCATCTTTTTCACCATAAATTATGAATTTCCCATTTGCCCCTAGCCTTTCATAAAATTACCATTTGCCCTTCATTTGATTTTTGCTTCATTATTCATGCCAATTGACTCTACTCGATCCATATATCCATTTTATTTACCAATTTTTCTTTTAATTCCTATTCTAACCTTGTGAAAAAATAGACCAAAAGTCAAGGCATGACATTGCACCTCATTTGTCGCATAATTCTAAGTGTTCTATCTAGCTAGTACTTTATTTTACCGACATCATTTAACTCCTTACCCTTAAAATCTTAGGCCCATGTCTTCTTAATCCTTTCTAGATAGGCCTTTTATAGGGCCTGTGACTCTGGCTGTACTGTTAGAGGTTGTAACGACCCAAAAATTCTAATCTTTATGAATAATACTTTCTCAGATGATAGTGTTCTCGAGACTCGAGATACACTAAAGTTATTAGATGAAAGTATTACTCATAAAAATATTTTGGGAAAAGTTCAAAATCAATCGAAAATCATTTGATTGGTTAAAAATACTTAGAAAGTTTTTATAGCAATGTCGTGAATAGTGACTAAGGAAAAGCTAAACTGTAAATAATTTTGAAGTTGCTCAAAAAATTTTGAAACTTATATGACTCGATAATGAAAAATTCTAATGAGTCTAATGGCACTAGAATCGAAGTTTTTGGAGGTCAGTAAGTATTTTATTTGACTATCGGGATGCATAAAAATGGCATTTTAATTCAATTTCTTTTGATTTTTGAGCTTTAATTTTTAGATCATATGGGGACATAATTGCATTAATTTTAAGAAGTGGAATGAGAGAAAACAGAGTTAAAATAAGGGAGAAAAAATAATTAATGCATTAAAAAAATAAAATTTCCAAACTTATAAATGGGGCCAAAATTTTAACTTTTGGTCAAAATTAAAAAAAAAAACACTTCCTCTCTTAATTTTCTCTCTACCTGATGGCTTTACAAGGAGAAATTTCTCCATTTTTCTTTAAGCTATCCTCCATTTTAGCCATTTATCTCCACCATTAAATGATTATACACCATCCCCACAATCTCAAGACATAATTAGGCAATTTTTTAAGGAAAATCGCCAAAATTTGGGTTAGATGAATAGTGTCAATTTTCATTTGGGTAATAATTTCTAAAAATTGATATTTTTTCCTTAATCTGTAAGTGCCCAAAAGTCAAAAAATGCGGTTATTTGTAATTTTTGGATATTGTATGATTTTATATGATTTTTCTAAAATCGAATCTATAATGGGCAGTTACTGAAACAAAACAGGTTCACGATAAAAGGCAAAGCAAAGGTTTAGTCAATCCTCTTAGGGTATTTTGAGCATGCTAGGTATGTGTAATTAACCTAATTATTGCATTTATGGCATACTTTAATTTATACATAATATATGTAAATATGTATAAATAAGTATAAATGAATAATTGATGTGTAATTGAAGAATTAGTTGGTATATGGTGATTTATGATGTGATAATTAGGCTTGTATGAAGTATGGTAGAAGAAAATATGATATTAGTGTGTGTGTATATATGGCCAAATGGCTTTTGGTATATAAATGTATAATTATAGGATAGAATGGATTAATATGACATTGTATTAAATAAAGTTATGAATGTGTGTATTTGACTTATGGCTGAATGGTCATTTGGAAAGTATAAAGTTGTAGGACATGAAATGTACATAAATAAGCATGATTAATGGCCTATGAGGGTTTATAAATATGTCAATAATGAGATGGTATAATATATATGATATTTACATGTATGAGTTGCCAAAGTTGTATGCATAGTCTATATACAGGAAAGGCATATTTTGTGTATCATATGAGTTGGAAGTTTGTCATGTCAAAATGGTAGAATGAGTTCAATAAATTGAGAATGATTATAGTTTGGTGAAAATAATGAAATGTTGATTTGAAGTATGTTTGGAAATGTGAATGTGCACATATTGTTGTCAAAATGGCCTAATTATCTTAATTGAATTTAAATGCCTTTAAATGACCATGATTTATAGATGGCGCCTACAAATAAGGAAATTGGCACTTTGACAATAAAATGTGCATGAAAGCATAATATGGATATACAAGGCATGTATACATAATTGAGGCACATCACTTTGTGCTAAATGACAAAATATGGGAAATGAAATAATATTCCTAATTATGTTAAATTGACATGATAATAGTATCAAAATGAATCATTTAACTTTAAGCTATTATGATGAAATTATTGAAATATAAAAATAACCTGTACGAGTAACAACCTAGAGATGGATAGGTTGACTGGTCAACTAGGGATAGATAGTAGTTGCTGGCATGTCAGTACTTGATGTTGGTTACATGTTCACTCATAGTCTGACCCAAAAACTTATCTTAATGATTTTAGATTTCTACCTGGGTGTAGCTACCGTTTAGGTCCCACGGGGCCACTGCATAGAATGAATCTGTTATCTATAGGTTTTTATGTTCTCATTAATATAAACAGTACCAAAAATAATCATATACACCCAATTAAAGTTAAACTTAATAATTTATGTACATTACATAATTTTAATTATGTAAGTAATGAATTTTGATAAGAATATAATAAAATAAAAATATTAGTTATGCTTACAAGTGGTATTTAAATATGCTTATGAGTGGTATATAATATTTGAATTATTTATGAATCTTGAAAGCCATATATGTATATATATGATGTAAAGTGTTGGTATCTCATAATACCTTTGAGAATGTTAATTCTTTCTTATTAGATATAACACACATATGACATGAACTAGGTTATATTTGTTATAAATGCTACTTGGTATCAATATATATATATGCTTAGAATAAATATGCATGTATGACTGTATGTAATAATTATTTTGATTACACCACTAAGTAATTTGCTTAACACATCATTTGGTTTGCAATGCGCAGGTAAGAAGAGCAATTGAGCCTAAGCTCGAGACATCCAAACAAGCAAGAGAAGATTTTGCTTTTGGTATATTTTGGTGATGTAAATAAGTTATGTAATGTATAGACAAATAGAAAAATACACTCTTATGTTAGATGTATATAGTCTTGGGCCTAAGCTATAACATGTTATATTTTTGTAAGTTGTAAATGGTTTGTAACTGTATTTTAAAATGTTTTTAAATTGATGTATGCATGATTGACGTCTCTTCTTGAAGTTGAAACTGTGTACTATTGAATTATGTTTAGAGTGATTAGATAGATCATGGAGTTATGGAATGAATAGGAAAAATTTTTGAAAAGTTTTTCTTACCTACAGGTTATTGTTCAGAATTTTGGATAATTCCTAGTACAGCCATTATGCTATCAACATTTTGGCACAAGGATTTATAATTTTGAATAAGTAACTTGGTTTTGAAAAGATTTTTAGAAACCCATTTTAATATGCATTTTCATACTCAATAAAATGTTTTAAATAATGTTAAAGTATAAGTTAAGGTCGAATAACATATTATATGTGCACACCTTAGTCAAGTATGGCAACCAGCTAGTGACAGGGCCGGGTAAAGGGTGTCTTATAGGTGGTGGAGGAATTGGAGTGACTATAATAATAGCAGTAGTAACAATCACTTGCCTAA
>CANXYI011553603.1:0-13977 GCA_948208565.1 Hura crepitans | reverse complement strand
TTGCTATTTTGATGATTTAACTAGATGTATAATGAGTTAAAATGTGATTTAGTTATGGTCATATTTCACATAAAAAATAAAATTAAACAAATTAGAAAATTGTGAAGCATCTATTCGAATTTTTGAGTGGTGCAAAGACTTAATAGAAACAAGTGCTGCATCATTTGTTTCATTTATTTTTTGATAACTCGAAAACTGAATTTTCATAAATATGAGATATTTATAATATCAATTAAAAGTTTTTATGTGGTAAAAATCATTTATACATGAGTGAGATTCATAAACTTGCTCGATGGTCAAGATTGTCATAAGTTTGAATCACATAATGGTCATTTTTGTATATCGAGTTTGCCATGGGTTAAATGACATAAGGGGCAAATTTAATTTGATAAAATTGATTATTATAGATCCAAAAAGTTTCCAATCAATGCTAGAACTAATCCAAAATTGTTTGGGTCAATTTCATGGTCCTAGCTGCAATCAGTTTTACGTTTCGCTTTTAATTTGATTTTTAGTGACCTACCATTTAAAGATTTTCAATTAAAATTAAAATTCAATTTGATTGGATTTTTATTTTTTGGAAATATTTGATAAATATAATCTTGTATTTAATTAATTAAATGAAATATTGATAAATTCAATTAAATTTTGGATACAGGTGATTTTATCATGATAGCTGAATTTTGCATATAAATGAGATTTTTAGTAGAATTTGGACTCTAATTCTATCTAATTTTAAATTATAATTAGATTATGACTTTAAATAGATGATAAGGATTAGATTTTATTTTGATCTAATATGAATAAATGCTATCTAAATGGATTAGGATAGATAGTACTATGCTAGTCAAATTTCCTCCTATTTAGAATGTTTATTCTAAATGATTATGCTTGTAATGTTTGATTTCTTTTTGAATTCTAATGTGATTAGAACTCTTGCAAATGGAGTGATGTAATTTAATAATTTATTTGATTAAATATTTAAATTACATGTTTAAAATGTTTAATGCTCCACGTTACAAGCATGAAAAACCAATTGATTAAGATTGAATGAATCGAACTAGTTTTCTAAGAGTTATAACACTAGTAATCAACCATAATCAATTTTTCAAGCTATAATACATATAATATATTAGAAATGCATCTTAAGGGTATTTTTTTGGCATGATGACTATTTATAGACAATGACCAATGTGATTGATCATCATTGCATGAATTTTTCTTTGGTTAAATTAGGCCTGCGTGTCCTAGCCTTTTCTTTCATTTTTATTATATTTCTCTTCTCCTTTAATTCTTCTCGCATGTAACGTGAGGTCTTTTAAATAATATTATTATGTAATTAGTTTACATAAGATTAAAATAGGAATAAAAAATACGAGCAAAATGGAAAAAAAGGTGCACTAAGAAGGAATAATCGAAGAGATAGAAATGTTTTAATTATTTCTTTATTATGTTTGTAATTCATGCATAATACCTAGGGTTTGGCTAAAATTGGTTTCCTTTGGCTCAAGGAAATCAATGTGGCAAAATTTAAAACTAGATCCCATATTCAATGTCTCATGGTCCATGGTCTGCCTAAACCACTAAAGCCTAAAGTCTACACAGACCTCTTTCATAATAATAAGGCCCATATAAACCTTGTTCTGAAAAGCTTCTAGAAAATTAGTATTCTAATTCAAACTCTAATTTTTAATCACACTAAAACTACCCCTTCTCTGAATAGAAAAATTGCTCAAAATCCCTAAAAATACCTCTTTCATCAACCTATTTCACCATGAAAAACGATCACTAATTATTAAGAGTTAACACAGAAAACTTTGTTGCAAGACTCGTTCTACTAGTCTAAAACCTTCACTAAAAATTATGTTCTTCTAAAATCCAACCTTTGTCTTGTTGCTTGGAGCTTTTATCAAGGTGAGATCTAAGGCCTCTTTTTTGTTCTTTCCATCTTTCTCATTCTTTTCATCTTTTTTATTCTTTAACCAATGATCTCATATGATTAATTGACATGTAAGGTGGCTTAATGTAATCCTCTCATCAATTATAAGAGTAGGTTGACATTTGTATGATGTTTTTTTAAATGTTTGCATTGTTTATAGAACAAACATAATCATTCTTCATATTCTATAATCATACTTTAATCGGCATGAAACTTCTTCCCTAAGAAGTCTAGTTTGTGCGAACATTTGTTTAAGATTATGTTTGTTTCATGTAGTCGATGCAAACCTATATGTATTAAACAATTTTCTATTTTTTATTTTATATCTCATTTTGACACTAATTTAATTTTAATAATGTGTTCATCCTTATTAATCACCACAACATGCTATTAAGGTGTATTTATATCAAATATGGTCTTTTAATATGTTCCAATCATTATATTCTTCAATATATATGTTATAAATATTAATGTTA
Source organism: Hura crepitans (assembly GCA_948208565.1). Taxonomy (NCBI): domain Eukaryota; kingdom Viridiplantae; phylum Streptophyta; class Magnoliopsida; order Malpighiales; family Euphorbiaceae; genus Hura; species Hura crepitans. Next base: position 11,562 of record CANXYI011553603.1, on the reverse strand, counting down.
AGTTCGAACAAATTCACTTTTATAAGAGGTATAATCTGCATGAACGTATGAGTCTCATATGAAGTCCATACAAACTTAGTTGCGTTAAAATCATTTATGTCTTTTTTCATCATTAATCATTTTAAACATCATCTTGTTACGAATAATCATTAAGGAATATTTTGTAATTATTCATATTCGTATGTGTATCATTAACATGTATTGTTATCATCTCATTTTGCACTATTACTAGGTCTTATTAGACCTCTGTTTATATCACTAATCGATTTATTTGAGTTGTATAATTTTGGTTATTTATACTAGAGATAAGGTCTGTACAGACCTATTAGAGGTGTATATAAAGTTTGCACTGACCAACTTAGAAGGCTTATATAGTTCGCATGGACTTAAAGATTCAGAGATAGGACCAATTGTATATTTTGTGTATATTTGTTTTGGTTTTGTACCTTTTATTTCTTTTATTTATTTTGGGTTGTAATAAGTAGTTTAATTAACTTATTTTACATGCAAAAGATTGATCTCACAATAATTATTTTTTTCTACCTAATTAATTGGTCTTTTTTAATAAAATGGTTTTGATTTTTTTTAATAAAAGTCACATAAAGGAAAAGTACTTTAATAAAGGCCAATCTCTTAGAGATAAAAGTTGGGCAATTACCACCAATTCCTTTGAAATTATGAGTAATCATCGAGTCACATGTATAATTAATAAATAACTCATTTTTTTGAATGTGTGATATTTGTGCTTTATTGTATATTTCCAATCAATTACAACTTATTTCCTTATATTTAAAGGTGACATATATAGTTTCAAACCATAATGCTTGTTTGCAGATACAAGATTGATAAACGTATAATATAAAGAAGGTTATATTATTGGGATATAAATAAGATTTGATTTCGAACTCTTTCTAGATAAAAGATCAGTAAGTCCTAGTGTAAAGCCAAATGGTGACTCGAAACATAACCACCTGATCCTCAGTATATAAATATACAGTGGCGACTCAACTAGAGATTGAAAATTGAATCTAAAAGTGCCCGAATAATATAACTTTTAATATTATAATTTTTTATCAATCCCACATATTTCATTTTATATAAATTGTGTCTTTTTTACCCTATATGGTGTTGTGAACCATGAACATATTTTTCACTCAAGAATGGGGAATTGCTAACTTATCCAACACCCACAAGCTTATACATTTAGGTATATCAAACGATAAAGTAACCAATTGTTATTACCATTGATTAGGAAGACTCATTGGAAGGACCCTTGCTTGTGGGATTATAAGCCTTTTTAGATCAAACCATGAAGCTTATATAGTTAAGCTTAGAAACTTCCCCTAAGTTTCATAACCCTAAGTGTGTGCAATTGTATTGTGATTGTGTTATGGGCTTATTACATTTAACCTTGCTTAAAGTGAGGCCAAGCTTATTATGCCTTTTATCTAAAATAGGCTTAGCCTAATTTCACCTCAAAGAAGACTTAAATGTTATAGGAAATTATTCTTGCATGCACTTTTAATACAAAAGGTTATTGGGCTTAATTTAGCTTATGGTTAAACCTATATATCCCCATTAATACTTAGGTAAGCTTATCTCGAAAAGAACGACTTAACCACATGTGTGGGAGTAATAAGGTTGGAAGATTTATTACTTGGGTTTGTCTTTAAACATGCTAATGTGTACCTTTCTTATTTATGTGCACATGCATAACATTTAAACTCACATCTTAGACAAAAATAGTAAATGAACATACTTATCCATGCATATCAACACCACCATGCGTATCTACTCGATGACATAAACTTCTTATTCATGCATAAATATTCCATGCATTCTCATAATATAGGTGCATCCATGAAACAATATGGTACACATGCACTGTAAACCCACCTCATTTAGATTTAATTACACTTCACATTAGCACACATCACGTTAATCAAGTATATATTGCCATAATGCACTATACACTCATTCATGTATCTTTTTTCTTAAAACCATGCACTATACGCTCACTTATGCATACATTTTACCTAAGAATAAGTATTCTACACATACATACATCAACATATTTTATAGGTTCTCATTGGTTCATTTATGTATCAACTAAGCATATATAGCATTTTAGGCATAGATTTACAAGTATTATACTAGCTTTTACTATTTCCATGAGTTGTAAATACATACATTTTGCATTAGCATCATGCATTATACTAGCCTATATATAGTAACGCTAAGCACCCTCATGCACACAAAATACCATTAGCCCTAGACTCAAGCATGCTTTACCCTTTTGATAAGTCCATCTGTACCATAAGCATTAGTATCATGCATAGCATATTAGGAATGAGCACAGTACGTATCATCTTATATTCTTTTACGTTCATGCACCACATGCATATCATTATACTTTTTGTATTCATGCATTATGACTAATCCTTGGTTTTATAGCCACCATTGATCGATCTTCAATTTGACCCACCAAGATAAGCAACCATGTCAAGAAACGAAGTAGTAATAAAAGCCATGCTAAATGAGATCTTTCAAGATATAGAGAGAATGATAATGGCTGCCATAACCAATGTACTATCAAGTATGCATGATTGGGGAGATAAGGGTTAAACTTCAACTACCCATATCCAAGGAAGGAAGGTGGACAATGAAAATGATGATTAAGTTTCTTATGAAAAGATCCCACCTATTAAACTGATGTATAACAAGGTTCCACTACCTAAGTATGATGAAAAAGTTCCTATCAAAGAGCTTAATGAGAAATTCGAAGTCATAAGTCATTTAGTAATTGGGGGCACAGACACGAACCTGGAAGACATTGGTTTGAAGTTTGATCATGCCATGCCCTACAAGTTCAAAATGCTAAATTTAAATAAGTTTTATGGTACTTTTGACACTAGAACTGATCTAAAGTAATATGTAATAGCCATAAGGTCTACCCATCTCTTAGAAGCATAAATAGTGAGCTTGTTCAACATATCTCTAATTGGGCAAGCCCTAAACTAGTACCACGACTTGGAAAATAAGGTGAAACTGAACTGGGAAGATTTGGCATGTGTGTTCAATAAATAATACTCGAATAATACAACTATAAAGGTAACCCTTAAAGGTTTAGAACTAGTACGCCAAAAACCCAATGAGTCCTTTTTTGAGTACTTAGACTAATGAAGAGCCAAAGTGTTAAAAATGAGGAATAAACTTAAAGATATCAACCAAGTTAAAATGCTCATTAGGAATGCAAATAATTACATGAATGCTGAACTCACTACCAATGGCATCACCACATGGAAACAACTCAAAGACATAGTTATTGATGTAGAAATGGCCTTTCAAAATAAAGAATTCAAAAGAATGAAGGTGCTAGAAATGATGACAGCAATAATAGCTCAAGTCAAACTACAAATGTTAACATAGTTAACACTTGCCACTTCTCCAAGTTGGATAGATCTATATCCTAGTGCTTGAATAAGCTTATAAAAGAAGGGAAACTTTAACCCCTCTTATACTAGCCTCTAATTTGGCCATTTTCAGCTAAACATAGGCATGATTTAAATTGTCCTTGTCATCAAAAGATAGGACATCTTATAGATGATTACAAGAATCTTTGTCATGCCATTCAAAATCTCATTAATGCTAAGTGGATACCAAATACTGAAGACAGAACCTCCACCATTTAATCTTATTTCTTTTTTAGTTTTGAGCTTTTGTAATCCTTTCAATTACTTTTCCTTTAATAAAATAAGATGATGACTTTACGTTTTTTTGAGATATTTATCTTGATAAATTTAACCTTGACATAAAAGAAAAGTACAGGAAGTGCATTATTTGAAGAGATCAACCTTAGTCATAAAGAAGAATCAAATATCAATAGGCATCACTAGGAATCATGCACAACACACATACATATATACATAACAACAATAGGGATAACTTACATCTCACACTATCCAAATTTGTTTTCTCGAGATGTACATAATGAAAATTAAAATTTTTGAGAAAACCAGACAATAATTAAGGATTCAAAAGATTTAAAAATGCATTATTAACTAATAAATTAGAAGTATATAGAATATTTACCATTAATAACTTAATCAAAATTCCTTTTCTTTTACTCTTGACACTAGGTTGTCACAAACTACAGTGATCCGTATTGGGAACACCTTTTAAGTATCTATATAAGAAGTAGAAGAGAAAAGCAACATGAATTGCTAAGTGCTAGAAAGTAATTCATGCAAATGAAAGAACAAAGAATCTTGTGTACGCTTTGGTGACTTGTTCTATGACACCCCATACCCAGTCTAGTTGCCAACCAATTGCTAAACATGACTGAAGAATAAGCACATAACAAGCTCTCCGATCTCTACTCATACTACGTTATTTAAAACATTTTGTCATACTTGATTTATACATAAAAATGTCAGTTTTCAAAAACTCTTTAAAAATTGAGTTACATATTAAAAAATGGAGAATCCTAATGCCAAATTTCAGTAGCATAACGGCTATACCGAGCACTATCCCAAATTTTTTAATAGTAACCTGTAATTAAAAAAACACTTCTAAAACATTTCACAACCAATTCCTCATCTCTGTGATCCTTTTGATCACTCTAAATCATTCATTATCACAATCACAGTCTCAACCTTAGGAAGAGAAAACATTCAACATAAAATATTTTTAAGAGTTTAGATACAGTTACAAAACCATATATGAGTTACAATTACAAAACACTATGGTTTAGGCCCAAGACTAATTACATCTAACATAAGAGTGCACTTCTATGTCTATACATTCTATAATCTAATTATATACAATAAAATATACTAAAAAAATGGTCTTCTCTTGCTTGTCTAGATGTCCCGAGGCTTAGGCTCAATCATCCTTCTTAGTTATATATCACAAATAAGATAATGCACTAAGTGAATTGCTTAGTGATGTAATCCAAAAAAGTTTTGCATAATGCCATATATAATCATGCTTAATTATATAAGACTTAACTAATCATACTTATAGTAAACATAATACCATTCATCTCATGTATATGTATCATCAAACATAAAAAGTTAACATACATAGCAAGCACGTTAATATGTAATACACTATTTGTCATTTGTACATGTTATCCATGGTCATAAATAATCCAGATAATGCATACTCAAAATCATTCATCAGTCATGGTAAAAACTGTGTAATGTATGCAAGAGACTATTTAAGCTCTTTTTATGTTCATTATATTATCTTTACAATACCCATATTAATGAGAACACAAATCTAATAGATATTGGGATCATCGTATACAATGGCCCACATTTTAGACTTGATAGCTGCTACACTAGCATAGGTGTACAGTAATCCTATTGGACCTAAACAGTAGCTGTACCTGCATAAAAATATGCAGTAGCCCCATGGGACATAAATAGTGGCTACACTTGCACAGATTTAGAGATCATAAAATATAGGTTTTTGGGTCAAACTAATAGTGGACCCATAAACCAACATCAAAGCACTAAAGTGCCCTAGCAGTTGTTATCTCTCCTTAGTTGACCAGTCAACCTATCTATATCTAGGCTTTTACTCATATGGGCTATCCTCATATGTTATTAATTACACCATCATATTAAAGATTAAGGTAACTTATCTTAATTTTAGCATCATCAAAATTTGATTAAACCAAAAACGTTTTGTTACGTTCCATATTTTAGTGATTAAGCACAAAGTCACATGCATTAATCACTCACTTATGTCATACATCCTTATTATATGCTTTCACACACATTTCCAACATCAAATGATCCATTTCTAATATGTGATTACTTATCTTTCATTTCATGTTCACTTTAAAGCATATTCATGCATTAAAAGCCAATAAGCCATTTCGACCACTATATATGCACACCCCCACATATGTGCCATGCTCTTATGTCACACATTAATCCCTTTTATCTAGCAACATTCAAGCTCACAATTACTTATTCCATTCAGCCAAGGTACACCAGACATCATTATATGCTTTTATCTCACACCATGCTAAGCCTCACATATATCTCATCTCATTATGCCATAGTTACACAAGTTTAACACATAACTAGCATGATGCATACTTACATACATACTTACATATATGATATGTTCATAACTTTATTCTTACATACATGCATATATCATGCCTCATGTTCCATCTTATGGTTTACATGTACAAAAATATTCACAAGCCATTATTTATGCTCATTCACATGCATTGCTTGACATATACCATAGGCATGCTCTAATGACCATTCGGCCATAGTCCATACTCACACATTATGTGTTGTAATTCCTTTCTAATTCATCATACCACATGATCAAGAATCACAAAACATCATCCCATAGCAATACATGCTCATTTACATACATATTACAACATAACACACACATATACCTCATAGTCATTCGGCCATCATGCTCAAACACACACTAACACATTTTCTTCCATTATTTTACATACATACATATTGCATCTTACCATAAAGTCATAACGTGCATGTCAATTTATCATATACATATGCATTTCCTCAATCATCTACACTTACATGCATATATACATTATGTATAAGTTAGGGCATACACTAATAGCACAAATTATATCAATTACACATACCTAGCATGCCTAAAATACACCATAGAGCTTGTCTAGGCCTTCGCCTTTCCCTTATCTCTAGGCTATTCTATTTTGATAACTGTCCATTATAAATTCAATTTATAAAAATTCGTATAAATTCATACAGGCATCAAAAATAATAAATGAGCACACTAAATGACTCTTAGGCAACCTTAGATCATGGAAAAAATATTGGATTTCGAAAATTCTTACACAAACAAAAAATGAGCACTATTCACCCAACTCGAAATAGGGAAAATTCCTCCGATTTTTTTCAAGATCTCTGCTTGAATTAGCGTTTAGAGGCCATGGGGATTCTAAATGTTCTATTTAATGGGAGAAATCAGGGTTTAATAGAGGAGAAGTGGCCAACAATAAAGGTTTTTCCTCCTTATGGCTGACGATTTTCAAAAGGGAGGGAGAGGGTGTGTTTTGTTAGTTTGACCAAGATAATAAAATGTTGACTATATATAGTTTTTGAAAAATTCCATCTTAAGTTAAATTTCTCCCAATTTTTCTGCCCTTTTTTAAACCTTATTAATTGCATTTAATTAATGGAAATTTAAATTAATTTAGGCCCCATATCGCTCTAAAAACATATGCTCAAAAAATGAGAAAACCCGAATTAAAATGTCATTTTTATGTTACCCAACATTTACATAAAATACTTCTTGACCTTTAAAAATTCCAATTCCTATGCCATTAGGCTAATTAGAATTTTTTGAGTATCAAGTTGTATAAATCCTATAATTTTCTGATCAACTTTTAAAATATTTAATGGTTCAACTTTGCCTTGGCCACTATTCATAAGACAGTGCTATAAAAAATTTCTTAGCATTTTTAACCAATCAAACAACTTCAAATTGATTTCAAACTTTGCCCAAAATTATTTTTTGATTAGTACTTTTATCTGGTAGCTTTAGTGTATCCCGAATCTTGAGAACACTATTCATCCCAAAAAAGTACTATTCATAAAGGTCGAGTTTTTCAGGTTGTTACATTACTTCCCCTCTTAAAAAAAATGTCGTCCTTAATAGTACCTGATTCGAACAAATAGGGATATTATTCTCGCATCTGAGCTTCTATCTCTATGTCACCTCTTTTATTCCATGATGCTTCCAAGCAACCTTTACTAATAAGACTGTCTTATTTCACAACTCCTTGACCTCTCTAGCCAGGATTCTAACAGGTTCTTCATATGATAGATCTGATCTCACCTCGACCTCTCCCACTAATAAGACATGTGTTGGGTCTGATCTATACCTTCTGAGCATAGATGTATGAAAGATATCATGAATCTATTGAAATTCAGGTGGCAATGCTAGTATGTAGGCTACTGGCTCTACACGTTCTGACACTTCATATGGCCCAATAAACCTTAGACTTAGCTTGTCTTTCTTGCCAAACCACATAACTTTCTTCCAAGGTGAAACCGAAATACCTTATCTCCCACATCAAATTCCATACATTTCCTCTTAAGATCCACATATGAATTTTGTCTGTCAGAAGCTGCTTTTAACTTGTCCCTAATAATCTTCATCTTCTCCTCAATATCTTTAATCAAATCTGGTCCCATGAGTATAGTTTCACTGAGCTCATTCTAGCGTAATGGTGTTCTACACTTTTTACAATATAATGCCTCATAAGAAGCCATTCCTAGACTCGCTTGGTAACTATTGTTATAAGCAAACTCTACTAATGATAGATAGTGATCCAAGCTACCTTTGAACTCGATGGTACAACTTCAAAACATGTCTTCAAGCACCTGATACAGATGCTTCATCATAAGCATATCACCACACATATACTAAAATTCAATCACTCAAGTAACAAAGGTTTACCTAAATGACTCTTTCTAACTGTCTGTTAGTTTGTAGGTGAAATGCCGTGCTAAAACTCAATCAAGTACCCAAGGCATTATGAAGCTTCTTTCAAAACCTCGATGTAAACTATGAGTCTTGATCCAATATGATTGAAGATGGCACTCCATGTAACTTGACGATCTCATCTATATACAATTTAACAAGTCTTTCCATGGAATAATCCACTCTCACTAGTATAAACTAAGCTATCTTGGTAAGACAATCCACCATAACCTATACTAAATCATGCTTGCTTCTGGTCATGGGTAACCCAACTACAAAATCCATAGTGACTCTATCCCATATCCATTTTGGAATTGTTATAGAATGCAGTAACCTAGATAGAACCTAATATTTTGCCTTCATCTACTAACAAGTGAGGCATCTAGTCACATATTCTGACATATCTCTCTTTATATTGGGCCACTAATATGACAACTTCAAATCCTGATACATCTTCATGCTACCAGGATGTATAGCATAAGGAGTATTGTATGCCTCATCCAAAATCTGCTTCTTCAACTCTTAAATATCTGGAACACAAATTCTATCATAATAGTTCAGACATCCATCACTTTTCATTTCATACTCAGTGGGCTTCCCCTCTTAGATGGCACTTATCACGCTTATCAACCTATGGTTATGCTTCTGACCATCTTTAACTTGTTGTAACAAACTAGGCTTGACTTGTATCTCTCCCAATAAGGCATTATTAGGCATAAACTAAAGCTTGACATTCATGGTTCCCATGGTTGCCATAAATTTCCTACTCAAAGCATCAACCACTACATTGGCCTTGCCATGGTGGTAGTCGATCATACAATCATAATCTTTAATTAGATCTATCCATTGCCTCTGTCTCAAGTTTAGCTCCTTTTATGTTAGAAGATACTTCAGACTCTTATGATCCATATATATGTAACACTTCTCACCATAAAGATAATGTCTCTATACCTTTAATGCGAACACTACCGCTGTAAACTCTAGATCATGAGTAAGGTAGTTCTTTTCATGTGGCTTTAACTACTTAAAAACATAGGCAACCACCTTGTCTTATTACATTAGAACACATACCAACCTATTATGTGAAGCATTACTATAAATAGTGAAGTCCTTCCTAAAAATCGACTGAATTAGAATTGGCACTTCTATCAATATTACTTTAAGCTTGTCAAAACTCTCTTGATATTTATCATCCCAGACAAACTTGACATCTTTCCATAATAGATGAGTCATAAGTGCCATTATTAAAACCATTAACAAACCGTCTGTAGTAACCAGCCAATCTAAGGAAACTCCAAATCTCTATGGTGTTCTTAGGTGGCTTTCCATTTTATAACTGCTTCTATCTTATTGGGATTAACTCAAATCCCTTCTATAAAAGCTATGTGTCCAAGAAAAGACACCTCACTAAGCCAAAACTCACACTTACTGAGTTTGGCATAGTGCTTATCTTCTCTTAAAACCTATAAGACTATCTTTAGATACTACTCGTGATCCTCTTTACTTTTGGGGTAAACCAAGATATCATTAATGAAGATAACCATAAATTGGTCTAAGCCGCAGGGGCATTGGGAAGCCCAAATGGCATTACAAAAACTCATAATGGCTATATCTTTTTTTAAATGTTGTCTTTACCACATCAGACTTTTTTACTCTCAATTGATAATAAACAGACCTCAAATTAACCTTGGAGAACACCCATGCACCTTTAAGCTGATCAAAAAGGTCATTAATTTGTGGCAACAGATACTTGTTCTTGATGGTCACTTTGTTTAGCTAGCAGTAATCCATACACAATCGAAGAGTACCATCATTCTTCTTTACAAACAACACTAGTGCTCCCCAAAGTGAAATACTAGGCCTAATGAAACCCTTATCAAGCAACTTTTAAAGCTAAATCTTTAACCCTTTTAACTCTACTGAAGCCATTCTGTATAGAGCTATTAATACTGGAGCAATGCTAGGTAACACATTAATACTAAACTCGAGTTCCCATTCTAGAGGCCAACCAGGCAACTCTTCTAAAAATACATTCATAAACTCTAACACCACTGGTATGTTACTAGCATCCTGCTTTCCACTGTGGGTTTCAAACACATGAGCTAAGAAAGCTTGACAACCCTTCTTCAATAGATGCCTTGCTGTCACTGCTAATATCACATTGGATAAAAAGTTTGTCTTCTCTCCCACTACTATAATCTCAACCCCATCTTCAGACTTGAGAGTCAACCACTTCAACTTGCAATCTACTATTGCCTAATACTTGGATAGCCGATCCATGCCTAATATCAGATCAAACTCATCAAATAGTAGCTCAATGAGATCAGCTAATAAACGGTGTCTTTGCATCATTAATGGACACTTCTTGTAAACTTTGTTTACTGTGACATACTAACCTATGGTATTGCTAACCAAAATCTCTAAGTCCATAAGTTTTGAATCTAACCCTTAATCTTATGCTCATGATGTGCAAACATATGAATATGTAGACCCCAGATCAATCAAAGCTAAAATATGTGAGTCGAAGAGAAGGAATGTACTAACGAAGACATCTGGCTCATCGACCTCCCCCCGTGCCCTGATGACATACTATTAAGCAAGAGCTCTATGCTCAGCTCTAGACTCTACTCTATCCCTATAAGCTCCCTCTAACCTATCTCGTTGATCTCTCTTTTGGCCTCAAATGGAAACCCATGTAAATCCCTATCTGTCTTCAGCTCTCTTGAGGTAATCCTTGCATAATGATCTAGTAAGTCACACTCAAAGCATACTCCCTGACTTCTTCTACCTACATTCCCCCTTATTTCTCTTATGGGAAGTTAGACACTAAGGAACTTGACCTCCCTTAGTTATGGAACCAAGTGTACTAACTGCTAATGATTGTTGTCCAGTCTTACCCTTATTCTAATTTTCCTAGGTTGTCTTTTGAGGCGAACCCTGCTTTTGTGACTATTGTGGTGTCCCAAACTGATTACCCCGAAACCTCTTACCTAACTGCTATATAATACTGGATGCTCTAGGTCCAGAAGATCTCTTCTTCTTATAATA
>CANXYI011553456.1:0-14425 GCA_948208565.1 Hura crepitans | reverse complement strand
CTAATGTATGAATTGAATGAATGAGTAAATGGAGTTAGCAATCGAGGATGACTTAATTGTATGCAGAACTTTGCATGATGCTTGTTACATGAGACATATTATAATTGTGTTATTCCACCACTAAGTCTAGTACTCAGCGTATCAGTGTGTTGATGCATAGGTGGCAAGCAGTGTACGGGTTAGTGTCAGACGTCAGCATCAATGTAACTATCCCAGAGTCTTTTGGTATAGTACTTTTCTTTTTGTATTACATACATACGATGTACTGCACTCATGTATATAGGTAGGTTACAGTGAGTAGTAAGAATATATGTATAAATGATGGGAACTCAGTATGTATACAATGTTATATCAATGAATGGTTATTTTCTTGGCATGTTTCTGTGTGATGTTAGATTTATGCCCTTTGTGTTATAAATGTGATAAACTTGTACTGTTGGTTGATTCTAGAGGACTAGAGGGTCTAGAGGAGGAATAAGGAGGGTTGTGAACATAGAAGTGCATTTTTTTACAGGTTAAACTAGTTTATGAACTAGGGCAGCCGTTATACTGCCCGAATTTCTATAGTTGTCTAGTATTACCGGAGGACATTTTTAATGGACCAAAATAGGATGTAAATTTAAATTAAAATAGCAGTTTTAGGGAAAAAAGGGTTTTGGTCAACATATGTCAAAGTTGGGTAGAAGTTAAATGAAAGGCCTCTGGGGAAATCCTAGGATGGGTGACCTCAGTGGAAAGTGACACTCTTTGCCTATTTCAGGCTGAAATGGGTAGGGGGTGTTACAGACTTATTTTTCTTACACATTTTAATTTAAGCAACTCATGTTCACAACATTAAGTTTAAGGCAATTATTTCTTCCTCCTAAGATACAAAGGACTTCTTAGCATTTATGTGACACCCCCTACTGGATTCCCTAAGAAGCCCTATAAGTGATGCACGCACTCTTAGGTCACCCCATCCTAATATTTCTCACTAGCACTATACATTTAACTTGCATTATTTTACATTAGCTTAACTTACTTTGTTTCCAAATTAACTTATCTTTGGATTTATACCTATTTCAAGTTGTAATCATTCCAAGGATGCCAATTTTAGGTAATTATGGATCATTCTAGAAATTTTAGAAATTTCAGCAGCATAATGGCTGTCTGAGTTCCTATCCAAAAATTTTAAAACTTGTTTAAACATTTCTATAAACATTTCACAACTCTTGGACCCATCATGTCCCATATTCTTAGCTTAACATTATCAACTATCACACAACAATCACAAGCCTTAAGCAATAAATAAAAGCATGCATATATAGAGCCTCGGGCTCGCATCATCAACAAGCATCATTTCTGAATATACATTTACAAGGAAACATATAAGGCTATTTTATTTACATCTATAGTTTATGTTTACTTATATACATCACATATACAAAGCTTAAATGCATGTTTTCTACCTAATTCCTACCTAGGTACATGGATATCAAAACTGTACAACATTTATTTTATAATCCTTCACAGGTATCCTCTAAACTTTTATCGACACCTTCATGAGGTAGGGTTTCACTCTTGAGTACTTGCACACTAAAATAGGTACACTGAGTATATGAGATACTCAGTAGGGAATTGAAAGCATTTAAATAATGGCATTATATCCTTTTCATATATGTGCAGTCTAATAATTGAGTTTACCTTAACATTTGATTCAATTTGTATAACATGGTGCCAAATTACTAAAATACCCTTAAGGCATTTATATGTCATGAAATAATCTTTTTAAATCACATAAAATATTTAAAATAGTTATTAATATTCATAGAATGCATACTTTACATAAATCAATTTATTTAACAACCTATGTGTAAAATGACCAAAATGCCATTTTCGTCTGTATTTCATCAATTACTTAAGAAATTATCCAATTATGCTTAATTTTATTTCCATGACCATTTTGATTATTTAATTAAGTTAATTCATTGGCCCGACTAAGAAGATAACACTTAAAAATGCTAGATCTAGAGGGAAAATAAACGGGTGTAATGGTCCCCATTTTGGAACTATAATAGGTGCAATGGTCCCTATTCTGGAACTATGTCATTGCACCGGCATATATGCCATAATAGACATCAGCCCATAGCCTCTCCAGACACAAATAAAATCTCAACATTTATGTGACATAATAGAGATCAACTCATAGGCCTCCCTACCCACAAGTAATCATCATCAGGTGTGACATAATAGAGATTAGCCCGTAGGCCTCCCTAGCCACAAATAATCTCATCAACATGTGACATAATAGAGGTCAACTTGTAGGCCTCCCTAGCAACAAATAAACTCAACAACTGTGGGACATAATGCAGATAAGCCTATAGAACTCTCAAGCCATAATAAAGATCCATTGCCTAAACATCAAACAACTAGCAGCTGCTAAAACCCTAAGTTGATCGGTTAACCCATCTAGTGGGTGTCTAAATAATGAGCCAAGTAGCTTATTTTAAGTCCATTTATTAACCAAAAGTGTTCTTATAATATTTAAGTTGTAATAACAGATGGTTACAAATTTTATCACACACTTTATTTTTTAGCCAGTTTGGTATAGCCACATTTTGGCTCTATCGGGTAAAAATCCCAAATTATTATTAAGTTATGTTATTACCAATATTCAAGTTTTAATATGTTAAAATTTATTATTGCATAAATACTCAGGAAATTAACACTTTCTATCCTATGACATTTTTGGTTTAGGTAATGGTCAATTGGATAGTTACAAGTCATTTTGACCACCTTTCAAAACACATTTCTGGGACTATTTTGAATCCAATTTTAACACAATTTTCAACATCTTATTAAGCACATTCATAGACCCAAAGCCAATCATATCTAGGCCACTTCTAAGGCCAAATAATAGGCATAATTTTCATTCATTCATATATCTCAAATCTAGCCTTAAAGGCACAAGTAAATATTCAATTCTCATAGTTCATTTCATGACATCTTTTAAGTAATTGTTTTCGGTCATAACCACATGTTTTAGTTTAACCTTTTTAGCCATTTCAAAGATACATTCTCAAAGTGTATTTTATCTATCAATATGCCATATGCATCATTCAATTGAAGGTCATTATAAGCTAATTACCGTAACCAATATAATTTATGTACTTAACACTTCCATAAGCTACATTACATGCCATATTGCCATCAACATGCTCTCGGGTTGTCAAGGAAAATTATGCATTCTTCCATTTCCTTTCCACCATATATCAATATTCATTCACACCTATATGCCATGAACACAATTACACACACACATAGCTAATTCACATAGATTACATAACTTCACACATAATATTCATCTATAGTAGTCCTCAGGTACAATAATGAGAGATGCATTTCATGGTGTTTTCCAATCCCAATTACCATAAGTCTTACTCTAACATACCAAGAGATCCTTTATTCATATTCTAGCCATTATATATCTAAGCCAACAATCCATAACCACTAAAATTAGCAAGCAATTGAAGTTAAATTTTCAAGTTCTTTGAAATATGGCTCCTTAATTTAGTAAGTCTTCATTTAATCAACTTTCATATTGAATAAATTATTCATAAACTTAACATTCCAGCCATTCTAAACTATTGTTCATTATCTTAGGCACCTCATTGCATGAAAGAAAGGATTGAAGTTCACTTACAAGTGATGGAAGTTCCTTGAATCCATAAGAATGCCAAACTATCCAACTTCTATAGTGACTTTCCTCTCCCTTCATGGACTTTAATCCACCATCCAATTGTAATAAACACCTCACACACACATATTCTTAGGCATTTTCTAGCAATAAATAGCAACCAGAATACCTAAGGAAAGGAGGAGAAATAACCATGAACTCACCTAGAGGTCACTATATTGGACAGTCTGAACCAGTAAACTTTGCCAAATTTTATCTCCCAATTGAGAAGCCCTTTTTGATTGATTCTTTTTCTTTATGGTGCCTAATATATAGATTTGAATTTAACAATAAGAATCACCACTTTTGGTGAAGGGATGAAAAAGTTATGCTTTGTATAAAAACTTAATAGTGTCGGCAACAATAGGGAAAGGGAGAAAGAAAACTTTTTCATTCTAAATGGAAATCCACTTGTCAAGTGAGGTTTGCCATTTGGCAAGTCTCCTTGGCCATATGACATAGTGTAGGTCCCATTTTGACATGACAAAGGTCATTCCAACACTTCCTAAAAATCCTAAAACCATCTTGATTTTTTGGGAAATTTTGAAAATTCACAGTAATTCACTCAGACCTTAGAAAATTATGCTGTTAATTTTAAAATTGATATTTTAATCCCTTCTATCTACTTGTAAATTTTTGTGGCTACATTCCATTGATATAATAGTTTTCAGATCGATTAGCATGCCAACCTCAAAAATTATGAGAATTTACAAATGACCTCAAAATCCAAAAATTCTTTCACCAATGGATCTAGTGGAATTTTTAAACTTCAGGTTCTGCTATTATTGTGTCTATCTGGGTACATCCTAGGTTAATCTCGACTTGAAAAATTTTTATTAGATAGATTTATTCTTTACTATCTAAAATGAATTATTATTAGTTTTGCTAAATTTTTAAATTCCAACTTTTTCATCAACTTAAAGCCCCTCGAAGTTTCATGACCAGTGCCACTACCTCGATCCAGTGCAAGTTACCCGGTAACCCAAGCACACTTCTCAGACCCTATGGCACTATTCATGGAGCTTCAAATAATGGGTGTTACAAATGCCCCTTGACAAACCATTTGTAATACCCTACCAACTATAGGAAACTCATGATCTCTATGGTGTTCCAGGTGGCTTCCACTCTTTCACCACTTCTATCTTGCTAGAGTCAACTCTAATACCTTCAAATGATGCTATGAGTCCCAAGAAAGGCACTTCACTCTACCAAAACTCATACTTGCTAAGCCTGGCATATAGCTTTTCTTCTCTTAAAATCTGAAGAACTATTCTCAATTGTTATTCATGATTTTCCTTGTTTTTCGAGTAAACCGGAATATTCTCTATAAACATTACCATAAATTGATCAAGGTAAGGTCTAAAAACTCTATTCATTAAGTCTATAAAATGCTACAAGAGCTTTAGCAAGCTCAAATGGCATTACTAAGAACTCATAATGATAATACCTTATCCTGAAAGTAGCCTTCATCACATCTGATTCCTTCATTCTCAACTGATAATGTTTGAATCTGAAATCTTCCTTAGAGAACACTCTAACTGCTCGATCAAATAGATCATTGATCCATGGCAGAGGGTACTTGTTCTTGATGGTCACTTTATTCAAATGTCTATAATCAACACATAACTGAAGTGACCCATCATTTTTCTTAACAAATTAAACTAATGCTCCCCATGGTGAAATACTCAGTCTAATAAAAACCCTTGTCTAACAACTCTTGCAACTAAAGCTTCAACACCATATAATAAGGTGTAATAGACACTAGAGCAATACTAGGTAATACCCCAATACTAAATTCAAGTTCTTTTTCTGCTAGCAGACCTTATAATTCTTCCAAAAACACATTAACAAACTCAGCCACAACTAGTATTCTACTAGCATCTAGTTCTTCTATTCTAGTGTCAAACACATGAGCAAAATATGGCTAACAACTTTTCCTCATCAATCACCTAATAGTGATTGCAGTTACAACATTAGATAAGAAATTAATTCTCTCTCTAATGACTGTGATTTTAGACTTATCATCAGTCTGAAGGGTCAATCTCTTATACTTATAGTCCAAAATTGCTTGATATTTAGATACCTAGTCCATTCCTAATATCAAGTCAAATTCATCAAAGGGTAATTCTATTAGGTCAGCAAAAAACTGATGATCTTGTATTCTTAATGGGCTATATCTATATATTTTGTCAACTACCATATGTTTGCCTATAGGGTTGCTAACCATTATTTCTAGGTCAAGTGGTTCTAAAACTAATCCTTGGTCTTATGCCGTGATGTGTATACTTAAAAATGTGTAGACCTCGGGTCAACTAATGCTGAAATAGGAGAGTCCAAGAGGAGAAAATTACTAGCAATAATGTTTAGCTCATCAGCATCCTCCTATGATTTAATGGCATACTATTAGGTAGGTGCTCTTTGCTCATGTCGAGACTCTGATCTATCTATCTAAGTTCCCTTTGTTCTCTCTCCTTGGTCACTCCTCTGACTACCAGTCTATATAGCTACTGATCTCTAGCCCATACTCATTCCTTTAAGGCAATCACTATAGAAATGACCCATTTGCCCATAAGTAAAGCACACTTCTAGCATATTCCTCCAAAATTCTCCCTAGTGCTTCTTAAAATAAGTCTGACACTAAGGAGCTGGACTCTTCTTGCTCATTAACCCTAGCGTAGAAGTAGCTTAAGACTGTAGCTATCATATTTTCCCTTTATCACTTTAAGCCAATTTTTGTGATTGGCCCAACATCTTAGACTGCTAAGTGAAACTGAACTAGAGTCCCTTGTACTTCTTACCTGATGGTGAAGCTGCACTGGATGCCCCCTAACTAGCTATCCTTTTCTTTAGATAAAACTCTTTCTTCTCTTTTTAGACCACCCCCTCAATAGATCTGTACACTAATACTAGCTAGGAGAAGTCCCTTATCTTTATAAGCACCACATAAGACTTAATGTCAACATGTAGTCCCTTCTCAAACCTCTTACATTTATCTACCTCTATTATGATGGTATCCTTGGCATATCTACTAAACATGGTGAATTCTTTTTCATATTCACAAATAGTCTTCCAGTACTATTTCAAGTCCATAAATTGTTCTCAACTCTCATCCAAGGAGTCCTCTATGATGTATTTCTTATGGAACTCTATTAGAAAGAACTCTTAAGTAACCTAGTCCTCAATCTAGTACTCTATAAAATCCTCCCGCCACTTTGAAGCTTCTTTTTAAAGAAG
Source organism: Hura crepitans (assembly GCA_948208565.1). Classification (NCBI taxonomy): domain Eukaryota; kingdom Viridiplantae; phylum Streptophyta; class Magnoliopsida; order Malpighiales; family Euphorbiaceae; genus Hura; species Hura crepitans. The sequence goes on along the minus strand of CANXYI011553456.1, from coordinate 7,476 downwards.
TAAGGAAGCATATATGACCTTCTCTATTGGCGTACACCTTATCTACTTTATAATTTTCTCAGTATAGTCAATCTAATACTCCACCTTCCCAGGAGTCACTTCTCTTTCACCCTTGAAGTCTTCAGCTCCCATTTTCTTCACTTTCACAAGATATGTCGTCTAGAGAGCCAATAGTACCTCAACCTATGGTGGCGGTGGTGGTGAAGCAATAGCAGTAGCTTACCTTAAAAGCTACAACATCTTCTATAGGAACATTGCTGGAACTTATCTTACGAATTGTGTATGTCCTACTATGCTCATAGATATAGACCTAACTTTTTTAGCCTCAAGTGTAAGCATATCTAGATTACGAGTCTCAACTTTATCCTTACTACCTTGTGTCGAAGCACTCATTGTATCTATAAGTACAAAAACAATTTGATAAGCCTTGATATCAAATATTATGTGATGTAGACCCTAGACTCTAATCCATTCAAATGTTTCCTAGGGATGCTTGAATCGGTGCTCTAATACCACAAAATGAGGGAAATCTTACTTAGTTCGGATGCTAGCTAATTGTCGAGCTTGACTTAGGTGTGTATGCAAATCAAGATATCCAAACTCATCTACCCATTTAGTTGTTATAAATCATTGTTATTCAAAACCATTGTTAGCAAAAATACGGGTTTTTAAAGACCTTTTAAAATAGTGTTACTTATCTAAAATTGAGAATTCACATGCTAAAAATTTGGTAGCATAACAGTTGTATTAGGCACTATCACAAATTTTAAATAGTAACTTATAAAAGAAAAAACACTTCTATATCTCAATCGCACACATTCACCAACTTAATGTGATCCTCTGATCACTCTAGCAACACACAAACATAGTATATGATATCTCAACCTCTAGAAGAGATATCATACAACACATCATACAAATATCGTTAGCATAGTTCATACATTTTGAAATCCAAAAAGAACATTTTATGTTACAATAGTTACAAAAATAAACACATGTTAGGCCTATCCCTTTTACAATTATGCTTAAGTGCATCCTATACATCACATCTACTTACATAAATAAAAGCTTTACCAAAAAAAAAGATGTACCAAAAATATACTAGCTAAAAGGTTGCCTAGACTATAATACTGCCACTTGAGGCTTGATCTGGTGCCAATCTATCTATAACTTATGGATCGAGAAAACATAACACACTAAGCAATATGCTTAGTGGTGTATTCGATAAAACATGCATATACTAGGTCTTGCATTTATGACATTATACACTTAAACTCTCATTTATGTCTCTATCCTTTATGTTTACCAATCACTTGTGTCATCTCCAGTTATTCTAATCCAATTATTACTTAATGATTAATAAGTTTAATTCTTCCTTATGTGACTTTTTACCTTTATTAGCTTATGTGTTCTTTAATCCTAATAAGTTATGAAATTCATATTAAGCCTTAAGCCACTTACCCAATTGTTGCCTATATTGTTATCCACATTTTGTACCTTCAAGTTATGTTATTGCCATTCATGTTTTAGCCAATATTTAGGAGACAAGCATCCAAATACTAGATTTCAGGGTCTAATTGTGTAGTGGTTCACATTTTGGACTATATGCTATTAAACTAACTTAGTGACCAAATATCAATATATGGAGCTTTAGTGCAATTAATGACTAACCCAAAGGTCTCAATCTTAGCCATAAAGTTCTCCTAACCATAAAGGTCCCCTAACTATAAGGTCTCAAGTCCTAACCACAAAGGTCACCTGACCATATAAGTCTTTAGACCATAAAGTTCTTAGCACTGTAATAGGAAATGGGTAAGTTGTCCCTTAGTTAACCAATCAACTTATCTAGTAAATTGTCTAGCATATATGGGCCATTTGGCTCTCACTCAAATTGTATTTTACCGTTTAGTTAATTCATCGGTTAAATTTTGGTTACTTTATAATGCCATGTTAACATTATCTTTATACTTTACCTTATGAGTATTATCACATATAGTGTTACCTTAAGTTGGTATTTCACCTTAATAGACTCTTTTCCATATTTTTCTTATGTACATTACCATGTTTCTTATTAGTTATGTATAAGTTATAGTCATAGTTATAACATCCCATATTATTGCCACTACCCATGCATACATACATATCATGTGTCATATACATGTTCACATATACACATATATTATAGATGCCTTAATTTTGGGTCTAGGACTTTCTTATGTATTCGAACTTTGACTTGACTCAAAAGCTCGTGGTGTGACCCAAATTGCAAAAAAAATGGAAATCTATGTCGGTAGCGAAGGGCTTGGACTGATAAGCCTAAAACCGAAGCCCGACACTAATTCTAATGGAGGTATAGGGGTGAACCCCCCACGCTATGGACCCATTCACCTTTTTTGGCCTATGATGATCACTAGAGACAGGCTCTTAAGTATTAGCTCAAGCCCTTTAGGAAGATAGTCTGCATAGAGCTACACTAGATAGGGTCTACATGGACACACTCCAACTAGGTCTGTATTAGCCTAATAAGCTCTACCAAGCCCAAGACCTGTGGTCTTCCTGAACAAGTCCAAGTTCATGTCTATATAGACTAACTCAAACATGGCCCAAAGCCTATAGACTAGTAGGAAAGTATACCACCTAGGTTCACACGGACTTATTAACGTAAAATCTTCTAGAAATGGGATCTTCTTATTTGGACTATAAATCCTAATCCTATTAGGATTCTACTATCTTTAGATTGGAGAGTCTTAAACTTAAGCCTATAAATACCCTTTTTAGGTATGAAGAAAAAGGGGCTGAGAGGTAAATTCACAGCAACTAAAAAATCCATCTATGAGTCCAGGAGAGGACTCTAACTAGGATATGATCTACTAGTCTTATTAGCCATACTTAAAATAATTCCGTCTATACTCCTACATTTTTATGCCATTGCTTGAAGAATTCATTCATAAGGTAATATCTAAGGTCCCTTTTATATATATTGATACAATTTTTCATGGAACTATGATCTCTAAGGGTTAATCATAAGTGAGGTGATTCTATGTAATCCACACTTCGATCATAAGAGTAGGTCATGGTTTTAAGTTATTTTATATTGTATAATTGATTACCATTACATCATATTCATTTTGTTATCTTTCTCCTAATTGCACAGACTTATCTATAAGTATGTTGACATCCATACAGACTTACTTTCTTGATATGTGTATCATACGTGGTCTGTATAGACTTATGCTCGATAATAGTGCCTTATTTGTCTTGGATATCATGCTTTAATACATCTTGTTTTCCATATCAACATAATTCTATAATATCAGCATGTTGTATAATTATCCTATTCTCTAAAATACATATTGTCAATATATCAAAATTATTATACAGTCCACATAGACTCCCTCTTATGAGGACCATAGTCTATATAGATAATCTTGTTTCATTCTTGTATGTTTTGTCTTTAAGTCGACATAGACTCTCTCTCATAAGGAATGTAGTCCGTGTGGACATTTACTTTGAATTTTAGTTTCACATGTATTTGTATTTCTCATTCTTTTTATTAGTCCTTATGAATCCTTATTTGGTATCATTAACCTTTTTCCTTTGAGTTGTATGCAAGTGACCTTTCTTACTATGGATAGACATAATGACCTTTATAAGAAATAGTCCGTATGAACACTTGCTTGAGCTACATAGAGTCTACATAGACTTATTGATGTATAGACAAAACCAATTGAGTGTTTTATTTTATTTCCTTTGGTTTCATACTTATTATATCTTTTGGCTTATATTGGGTTGCAATAGGTAGTATAACAACTTGTTTTACATGTAAAATCCTAACTTTACATCAAATGTTTTTCTATCTAATTAAATTGTGTTTTCTAAATAAAATGGTTTTAAGTTTCCTTTAATGAAAAGTCATATTAAAAATGTATTTTAATAAAGGCTAATCTCCTAGAGATGGGAGTTAGGCAGTTACTGTTAATTCCTATAGAATTACAGGTAATTGTCAAGTCATATCACAACTAATCAATGAACCAATTTCTAGATGTACAATATACTTGTTACATTCTTTAAATACCACTAATTTACTTCATATACATGAAAAGGTGACATTTCTACTTTAAATAGAATACATGTTTGCTTGAAAAGGGATTGATAAATGTTACAATATACAAAGAAGGCATATTATTGGGGCATAAATAAGATTTGAATTCCGAACCTTTTTGATACAGAAGATCAGAGGTCCTGGTGTAGAGGCTAGGTGGCGACTCTTAAATGCTAAACTGCTCTCGTCCTCAGTAAAAATACCTATATTTCTCTACACATATTTCTTACAATACACATATGTTATTTCGTACCATTAATAATACACATTTTTTATACAGTCTATAGCCAATCATTTTACATTGTCACATTGCCATTTATGTCCATTACACAACAATTTAAGAAATTCACATTATGCCCTTAGAATTCCATATTATGTTCACCATTTTCAATTCTCCATATTTTGTTTGTTCATCTATTCTTCATTTTGTCCAGTCCATTGTTATTCTCTAAACCTTAAAATATCCTAGAGATCAATTTAGGGTTATTCTAACCATTAAATATGAGTAAACCCTAAAAGTGCACCATTATAAAAATCACACAAGTCATGGAAAAAGCATATGTTTTATCAAATACACTTATAGAGTGTTACACCTATGCCCATTCCCGAAGGAAACAAGCAAAAGGTGCCACTTCCTGTAGGTCACCCACCCTTAGATTTATCTAAGGTCATTTCATTTAACACTTATGTCATTTTGACCATTCTTGAACTATTTTAACCATCTAATGTCTATTATGATACCACCTCTTATTACTGCCTATTTTAGTTTGATAAATTTGTCTGTTACCCATTTTATAGAAAATTGGGCAGCATAACAACTATCCGAGTGGAAAACCAAACTTTTTTCCTACAAGAAAAAACACTTCTACAACCATGCAATCTCAATTTACCACTCTTGGACCCTTCTGGTCCCCTAAATCACCATCAATATCAGACACACAACAATCATAGGGTCTTAGACCTAAAGATATCTAGTAACTAGGCATGCATACATACATCCATCAGATCAGGTTTAGACAGACATACAGTTAATTAATTGAGGGTTAATACTATATATACACTACTAGTTCTAACTTCCATATATACATGAGTGTATTACTACGTCATAACAAAAAGAGTACAAAAAGTATACTGAAAAGGAGACTCTATAATAGCTACACTATATAGATAAAGCTGGACCGTAACTTTTATCTATGACTTATGCATCAAAACACTGACACGCTCACCATACACTTAGTGGTGGTATTGACACAATAAAGTATGTCATGAATGCAACACACACACACATGAGTTTATATATACACATGTTTAACTATTATATTCATGCCTATGCAAGTTTATTATAGCAAATATCATCTATTTACTTTATCTTATGGTGCCTTGTTATGCAAGCAATTGATTATAGCCCACTAAGTAGTTTACTTATTCAAATACATGCAGTATCTCAAGTGCTATTACTCATATACAACTAATGAGATCATTATTAATTTGTAATATTGTTCAGGCACATAACAAATAGACTACACTTTAAGACACTAAATAATGGGATCTAACTTATGTAGTGGCCTATATTTTAAGCCTCGGTAGCTGCACCTACCTGGTTCAATAGCAGGAATCAATCCATAGACCTCCCAATACCTGCAAGTGGGATAGTGGCGATCAACCCCGTGGGACCTCCTAATACCTCAAGTCACATCTCCAAATCAACATAGGTAGATAGCCGAGATCAACCACGTGGGACCTCCTAATATCTACAGATAACAAATAGGTAACAGTGATCAACCTAGGTGGACCTCCCAATACTAAAGTGTGTAGGGTTCAATCTCAGAGCCTCGGTGGCTACACCCACCATCACATAAAACCATAATAGCCTCAGAAGCACCAACCTACCTAATAACTACAAACTCCCTAGTTGATTGATCAACCCATCTAGTGGGTGTCTAACTGATGGACTAATACTCTATTCATTATGTGCTGTATTGTTAGCAATTACCTTTCACCTTATTCTATGTCATTAACAGCATCTATCTTTACTTTTCATGCAATTACACATAAATTTCCATTTTAGGTCATTGTCGCAAAGTTACTATTCATTAGGTCAATTTTTGCATAATTTATTATTCATTTGGTCATTTTCTAACATTATGCCCTTTTTATCACTAAACATCCTGATCCAAATCTACCATTTCTATAGTCCTTTTAGCTCATAACCTCTCTTGAATCATTTCTCATATTCACACTATAAATTGCACCCATATAGTCACCCTTATATTTGCCATTACTTATATATATGTTACACACCTATTTCGGTCAATATTTCCCAAGCTAACATACCATATATTTTGTTATTATTACTCATATTCCTAACATCATTTTTACATGTCATTTGTATGTAAATGTCATACCTACCATACCATATACATAAACACACATACCATATATACATGTAAACATATTTCGCCTATACACCACACACACATCTACACTTAGTTTCTTTTCCCTAATTCATGCATACCACCTTATTTTTACATCCTTAACATAATTACACCATTCATTTACATCAATTACTTGTCTAGCACTATAAAATGGCATTTCTATACATATATACACACACACATTCATGCCTAACCATGTGACATACATAGATTAGGTCAATTCCACATACCAAGGGTATGAAAACACCCTTTTCTCCATGACCTGAATGCTTTATTTGTGCTCCTTCCTCCTTTCTCTCTCTTTGACCTAACATACACAATTCCCACTTAGAAAAATTCCTCAAAAATTTTATACAACTCCAATTAAAAATTTGAAACCATGAAACTTCTTAAAATAACTTAAGCTACCTAAAACAAAAATATAAAATAGAATTAGATCATATACACTCAAATTAGGCACTATTCACCTCAAGTGAATTTGTCCCTCTCAAAGCAAGATATGGAGGAAATTCTATTTGATTTAGCTTTTATGAAGCATAAAGGGTCAAAAGCATATAAATTTATGGCATTTAGTGGTGTATAGGAAAAGAGAGAACAACATTATACGAGGGCTTTCTTGGGAATGGCATCGGCTTTGTGAGTTTTTGGGAGGTGGAAAATGATGTTTGCACATTTGACACCCCCACATGTGCCAACCCTTTTATATTAGTGGGTGCATGGCTCATATCACGACACGTGGTGATCTGACAGTTCGTTTTCTCCCGATTCCTTTTTAAACTTCAAAAATTAATAAAAATTTCTCTAGACCTTTAAAAATAATCATTTTCATTTTAAAAATCCTTAATTAGTGTTATTAAGACCCTTATAAAATTTCACATAAAAATTCCACTGTCAACTTTAAGTTACTATTCACCCACTAGAATAAAATATTTAAAAAAT
>CANXYI011553430.1:0-10653 GCA_948208565.1 Hura crepitans | reverse complement strand
GGTTAATTTAAATTACAAATAACCCTTATAGCAATATCCACCATAGGTATACATTCTATTATAAAAATTGGTGTATATAACCATTAAAACACATAATTTCTTCTTCTTCCTTCATCCTCTTGAAATTCCTACTAGCACCTAGAATTTCAAGTTGCTCTCGTCTAAGAACTTCTTATGTAAATAACCTTAGAGTTGTTCCTAAAAGAGGATCACTATGGTTTGCAACAACTTAGTTAAAAGAGCTTATAGAAGTAATATGTAATCGTCTAACACTATAAATCATATAATGCCACTAGATTTATTATTTAAGATAACTTTAAATTATTTAGATCCTTTATCATTAGTTGTTTTTCTCTAATTTTAATTTTTTTTCATTACGTATGATTAAGAAAATCCAACACTAGTAGGATCACTGCACATATATTTCATATAAGTGTAGCTGCCATAAGGTCTTTTAGGGCCACTACACATATATTTATGCCAGTGCAGATGCCATAGGGTCTAAAATTGGGCCACTACACACTCAATGAGACCTTTAGGGTCGATATCCCATTATTTAGTATTGAGGCATTGTCTATCAAAAATGGGTTGAAGTAAGTAAACAATGAGGTTAAAGATTATTAATATATTTATATGAATAATATGAGTAATACAAAATGTTGTTCAGATACTATAAACAATGTTTGAAATGAAAGACATATGATTGATTTTATTATTGATAATATATTAGGATTAACTCAAAATGTAAATATACGAAGATGAGTGACACATAATCAATTTCCTTAATAGTGTGTATTTATGGTTATAACATATTATGGATGTTATCTATAAATAGGTTGATATATGATGCAAGTGTTATTAGTAACATATTATAAGTGAATTCAAATCATTAAGTATCAATGCACCTATATATGTATAATTAAATAAAAAGGAAAAACTAAAAAATATAATATTATAGTTAAGGGGAACATGTTTTAAATAGTTTAAGGCAATATGGAAATTATAGTTATAATTATAAAAACACACACACACACACACATATACATATATAACAATTATTTAAAAAGCACATATATGCATATTGGAACATAGGCATAGGAAGATAGACAATGAACTACTTAAATAAAGAGGAAATACAAATAGCAAATTTAATGATTACTTAAAGCATAAGTTTTATAGTGTTAGAATACACCACTAGGAAATTTTGCTAAGTGAATTGGCTTCTTGCTAATATGTAGGTTGTTGATCGAGTTAGGCAAATCAGTGGATCAAGTCTTAGCCATGGTAGAAGCCAAATGTGGTAGATGGGCAGGTAAGAAGAGCCTATCATGAGCGTATCTTCCTATAAAAATGTTGCTTCATTGACAGTATAATGTTGTAATATAAAATGTATGTAAATGGATAGTAGTTTAGATTATTTGATTATAGATTGAAATATGTAAGTGACAGTTGTATAAAATAATTTTTAAGTATTAAAACTATTAATATGTTTATATATGTGTTATTTGAATGTGACATACATGTATGACATACTCATAATGGATTTGAATTTGTGTGTAAATTGAGAAATCGATTACACTGAAATAACTAAATTAAGAGTATAAGTGACACAATAAAGGTATGGCAATAGAACTACACTTGTGATATTCTTTCTCTGAATCAATTTTTCAGTTATGTATAAGGGTGTTACATAATAAATCTTTATATTCTCTTACTGTTAATTTATGAGTCTAGTACCATAAAATATGGTTATTAATTATTAATGTTACAATGAAATCTAAACATGAAAGGAGGCTTATAACTCATTAATGGCTCTGAATTTTAACAGTAGACAAAGGTGTTTCTAGGTAAGCATGGTAAATTTTCTAAAATTTCTGATAATTCATATGTTTTCCATTTTTTTTTGTTTTGGTTTAAACGTAAATAGAATTTGAATAGACTAAAAAGGAGATTTATGCATAAATAAAGAGGAATAGCAGAAAATGTTTAAGTAGCACTTGTGGTTACTACTATCTTTAAAATTCTGCACAAGCTACAAATGTTGATGTAGAACAATAATTGCTACTATTTGTAATTAGTAAGGATAAATAGGTTTTAAATGTTATTTTAGAAATTTAGACAAAGAGTTTAGGCTATTAAACCTAGTTAGAAAAGAGAACAACAAATTCTATTTAAAACAAGTAAAGATCATTTCAAAAGTCTACACACCTTTAGGCAAATTAAAAATAGTCTATCTATAGATTAAGTGGTATTCGATTTTGGAACTTCTTAAATATGTTAACTTTAAGGTTGAGTGAATATAGGAGAAGTAATGATCAGAATCCTATAAAATTAAAATAGAGTGGTATACTAACATGTCAATCCTTTTCTATCTCATATAGACAATAATAATTGCTATTCATTTACATGATTAAATTAGGCTTCGTGTGTACTAAGTAAAGAGGAAAAAGTAAATTTGGGTAGTATAGCAGGAATAGAAATTCTCAAGTTTTAGTTAGTTGCATATTTAATTCATATAAGGACATTTTTTTGCCATGTAGGCTGATTTTGTGAGAGATTGAGTATTATATAAGACTAAAGCATAAAATGATTAATGATGAAAGGAAATTGATGAACAACTTATTTGAACATATTAATTTGACCTAGGCCATATTAAATTAACAATTTATGATTTTTCCTTAATTTAAAAGAATTCGTTAAGTAGAATGTATTTTTTATGAACATGGACTACTTGAATGTGTATTCATGAAAACTTACATGTTATAATGGTTATGCAATTAGATGTGAATGCTTATAGAGCTGAATTTAGATGGCAATTAGAAAGGTTTTGCATTATGTATGCATAGATTTGTAGTTAGGTATAAGGTTGATAATATGTAAATTTTTGTTAATTAAGATTATGGCTAAAAGACAAATTTGTTTAAAACCTTGAAACTATTCTTGGGTTGCTTATTTTGCTATAGAAATTACATCTTTTACTATAGCTGTAACTCTAGTTTTATTGTATTGAGATCTTTAATAAGTTGAATTATGAAATGGGGTTTAAAGTTCATTCAAATGATTGCCTTATCTTTTTTTATTAATATTCTATGGTGCAAAAATTATAATTTCATACCTTATTGCTATTGATTTATTTTCTTTTTAAAGGCAAAGGTTGTTGATTAAATTAATTCACAATAGTATATAGACCATAAGTAGATGTTAATATGCTTTTAATTGAATAACTGTATCATAATTGTCCAAGGGATCCTTAATATCTATTTAAGGGGATTTTAATTTTTAAGATGAGACATGATGAATCAATATTGTATGTTAAAAAGAATGGAAAAATCAATTTACTAAACACTCATGAAAATTATAAACATCAATGGAAAGAGGAAGTAAGTAAGAGAAATCAATATTGATGTCAATAATGAATGCTCTTGCACAGGATAGTCCTACCATCTAGTGTCTTTAAGTGTGGTCTGTCTATAGGCCTACAAACAAAAACTATAAACAGATAAACGAGAAAAAATAATAAGTTATGCATGATTTGAATGAAGGAGTAATTGGAATTAGCAATCTAAGATGACTTAATTGTGTGTAGAACTTTGCATGATGATTGTTGCATAAGACATATTATAATTGTTTTATTCCACCATTGAGTCTAGTACTCAGTGTATCAGTGTTCTAATGCGTAGGTTGCGAACACCGATGCGTAAGTTGCGAGCAATGTATAGGTCAGTGTCGGACATCAGCATCAGTGTAGCTGTCTCAGTGTCTTTTGGTATAGTAATTTTCTTTTTGAATTACATACACATGGTGTACTACACTTATGTATATAGAAGAGGTTAGAGTGGGTAGTATGGCTATATGTATAAAAAGTGTGAACTCAATATGTGTTTATAGTGTTATATTAATGAATGGATATTTCTTGGTATGCTTTTGTGTGTTGATGGGTCTATGACCTTGTGTTTTATGAATGTGTTGATATTGTGTTGCTAGTTGATTATGTCTACAGGACCAGAGGGTCCAGAGGAGGAATAAGGATGGTTTATGAAATAGAAGTGTGTTTTCTTTACAAGTTAAATTGGGTTAGGAACGGGGGTAGCCGGTATGTTGCCCGAATTTTTGTAGTTGTTTGGTATTGCCTGAGGATGTTTTTAATGGACCAAAATAAGATGTAAATTTAGAATAAAGGATCAGTTTTGGGTAAATAAAGGTTTTGGTCAACATAAGTCAAATTGGGTAGAAGTTAAATGAAAGGCCTCTAAGAAAATCCTAGGATGGGTGACTTTAGCGGGAAGTGATTTCCTTATAGGTTGAAAATTTTAGGTAGTGTATAGACATTTATTATGTTGTTGGATTTTTAATATAATGTGTAATGCCTAAAAACTCCAATTACATGAATAGTACTTCTCGAGGCATGAATAATATTTTTTGAGCAATCGGATCACACTTAGGTGGCTGAGGATAAGTACAAGTCATAGAACTAAGATGGGTAAAATAATGATAAAAATGAATTTATTAGCACAAACCATTAAACCAATAAAATTTTTCATGTCAAAAACTTGTGAATAGTGACCTAAGTTTATGTCGAGTTGTAAAATGGTTGGGATATGCCTGGACTAACCTATAAATGGCATGACCTGAAGGTCAAAATTTCCAAATAGTTTAATGGTTCTAAAATTAGAATTTTCTAACACTAATTAATATTTTATTTGAATTTCTTGAAAACATGATTGAATAGTTGACTGAGTTACCATTGGCTTTTTGACTCGAGATTTTAAGGGTCTTAAAATGCAGATTTTTTTTTGTAATTTTTGGCATTGAAAGAAGTAATTTTGGAGTCCTTAAACATTAAAATCATATTTTTGGATCTTAATGTAATGCTCATGCCCCAGGGCTTTGAGAACAGTGCTCGAGACCCGAAAAGGGCACTTGGTGTATTGGGTCACTAGCACGAGTCCCGAGGTAGGGCACATTTCCCAATAAACTTCACAATCTTGGAAAAGGGTGAAAATGACCTCAATAAAAATTTTAGTAGTATCAACAACTAATTTAGGGCTGTAAACTACCCATTAGGCCAATAAAAATCTCTTGGATTGGGACGGACCTAAGATGTACATAGATAGACCTAAAAGTAGTAGAACTTAAAGCTTAAAAATTCCACTGAGTCCAATGGTGAAGGAATTTTTGGAATCAGAGGTCATTTTGCAAATTCTCGTGATTTTTTAGGTTGGCACAAAAACTAAAGCAGTCTAAAAACTAACCTATCAGAGGAATTGGGCCACAAAAATTTATAAGCATGCAATTGGGATTAAATAACAAATTGTTAAATGAACGTTGCAATTTTTCCACATCGTTTGGGATTTTTCGAGTTTTCAGCAGAACTATGATTTCCCTAAAATTTTGCTAGCCTAGTTCCTGAAAGAATTAGGCTGTGAAACTTTACAGGCCTCTAATTAGATGTATTTAAGGATTTTAGAAACAAATGCAACAATTTTTGGAGGTTCAAGTGGCCATAGAAAAATTACCAAAGTTCTGCTGCAAAACGCTCGCTTTTCAATTCGGCTACTTCCTGAAGGAATTTCACTGCAAAATTTTGTAGGCATGAAACTAGGGTTAAATGATGAATTTAGGAATAAATAGTGCATTTTTTTATAATCTTGTGATTTTAAAAAATCTTCAAAGTTAGCAGCCCCTATTTTCGGGAATTCAAATCCTGGGGTGTTCGGGAGGCCTATAATACAAACCGAAGGCCCCCTAATCCCACTCGGCACCTGTGCCATGTGGATATAGCTTTTGAAAGCCACATGGCCACTAACTCTCATGGAAATTCTTTTATTTTCTCCCTTTCTTTCTTTTCTCCTTGCAAAAAAATGCTGGTTATGTCTCCCTCTTTCTTTCCCCTATTTTAGGCTATTTTAGCCACCAATTATCATTGATTACCCCTTGGAATTCATGCTAGATGATGAAGAAAGGAAGATAAGGGAGAATGGCCAGCCATGGGAAGGGTGAAGAAGCCAAGAAAAGTAAGGGAAGATGGTGAATTCCATGGACAACAAAGGATTTCAAAGCTAGAGTAAGTTAATTTTTTGAATTTTTGTTTTAGCTTATTGGAAGCTTTCTTTCTCTTAAGCTTAATTAAGGTTCTATGGTGCTTACGTGAGGTGGAAAGGGAGAGGAACAACAATGAATTACTAGGGAAAAAGGAAGAAGCAGCTGATGATAAGGTGAAGGATAAGAAGAGGTTGCTGAAATTTGAGGAACAAAAAATATGGTTAGTGAATTTAATTCAATTAGAAGCTTGTCTACCTCTTTTCCTTATTTTGTGCAACTTTTTATTTATTTTATAAGTTAGCTTTGCCTGAGGCACTATTCATAGTATAGTATCATAAAATCTTAATTAGCATTTTTAACCAACCGAATAACTTTGGATTAGTTTCAAACTTTGCCCAAAATTCTTTTGTAATTAATACTCCCTATCGGTATGCTTAGTGTGACTTAGGTTTTGAGAAGCACTATTTATTTCGGGAAGTACTATTCACGAGTTGGGATTTTTAGGTCTTTACATTTCTTCCCCTCTTAGAAAAAGATATCATCCTTGACATAACTGGTTCAAACAAATGTGGGTATTGTTCCTGCATCTTAGCTTCACTTTCCCAAGTAGCTTCTTCCATGCCGTGATGTTGCCATTTGACTTTCACTAACAACATAGTTTTGTTTCGTAATTTTTTGACCTCTCTGGCTAGGATACTAATAGGTTCTTCTTCATACAACAAGTCTGGTCTTATCTCCACTTCATCAGCTATCAAACACATGTGATGGGTCCAATTTATATCTTCTCAGCATTGAGAATAGAACACATTATGAATCTGCTAAAACTTTAGAGGTAAAGCTAGTTTGTAGGCCAATTGACCCACACATTTTGTGATCTTATATGGTCCAATGAACCTCCGACTCAACTTCTCTTTCTTATCAAACCTCAACACCTTTTTTCATGGAGATACCTTAAGAAAAACTTTATCATCAACTGCATACTCGATATCTCTTCTCTTCAAATTCGTATAGGATTTTTGTCTATATGAAGCAGCCTTCAGTCTTTCTCTGATGATCTTTACCTTCTATTTTGTATCCTTAACCAAATTTGGTCCTATTAGCTTATGCTCACTTAACTCGCTCTAACATAAAGGAGTTTTACATCATCTTTCATATAACATCTCATAAGGAGCCATACCCAGACTCACTTGGTAACTGTTGTTATAAATGAATTTTGCCAACGACAAATATATGTCCTAATTGCCTTTAAGCTCTATGGCACATGCTCAAAGCATATCCTCAAGGATCTTAATAATCCTCTTTGACTGACCATCCATCTGTGGATGAAAAGCTATACTAAAACTAAGCTTAGTCCCTAAAGTATTCTGGAGCTTCCTCCAAAAGCTCAATGTAAAATAGGGATCTCTATCTAAAATGATGGAAGAAGGCACTCCATGAAGCCTAACTATCTCATCAGTGTATAATTCTGCTAATCTCTCCATAAAGTAATCCTTCCTTAATGGAAGGAAATGAGTAGACTTGGTTAATCTATCAACCACTACCTAAATACAATCATACTTGTTCCTATTCATCGGTAGTATAATCATAAAGTCCATAGTAATTTGATCACATTTTCATTCTAGTATTGTTATGGGATGAAGCAAACCAAAAGGATCCTAATGCTTAGCCTTCACCCATTGACAAGTGAGGCATCTAGTCATAAAATCGGCTATGTCTCTCTCATGCCTGGCCACCAATAGGCTAACTTCAAATCATGGTACATTTTTGTACTGCCTAGATATATAGCATACGACATATTATGCGCTTCTTGTAGAATCTGCTGTCTCAAGTTCTCACTATTTGGCACATATAGTCGATCATGATAGTACTAATAACCACCTTTCTTAATCACAAACTTGATAGACTTCCCCTTTTGAAACATACTTATGATACTCTGAAGTCTATAATCATCTTTCTATGAATCCTTTACTGTCTATATCAAGCTCGACTTGACTTGTAACTTGGCTAACAAACCACCGGCATCTTGTAGCTTTAAGCTAACATATATTGCCTTTAAAGTTGACATAAGCTTTCTACTAAAGCCATCCATAACTTTATTAGTTTCCCAAGATGGTAATTAATAAGGCAATTGTAATCCTTGATTAAGTCCATCCATATCCTTTGCCTTGAGTTTAATTTCTTCTACATCTGTAGATATTTCAAACTCTTGTGGTCAATGAAAACATAGCACTTTCTCCATATAGATAGTGCCTCCATATCTTTAGAGCAAACACAATCGCTATGAGCTCTAAGTCACGTGTCAAGTAGTTTTTCTCATGAGGTTTTAACTATCAAGACGCATAGGTAACAACCTTGCCATCCTGCATAAGCACACATCCCAACCCATTCAGTAAGGCATCACTGTATATGATGAACTCTTTCCCTAACACTGGTTGAGCTAAAATCGAAGCCTCTGTTAACTTACTCTTAAGCTTGTCAAAACTCTCTGGACACTTGCTAACCCATTCAAATCTCACGTCTTTCCTCAGAAGACGTGTCATAAGGGCTGCAACCAAGGAAAACCCCTCGACAAACCTTCGGTAATAGCAGGGTAGCGTAGAGAAACTCCTAATCTTGGTTATGTTCCTTAGTGGTTTCTATTCCATGACTACCTGAATCTTACTAGGATCAGCCTTTATATGTTCTATCAATGTTATATGCCTAAAAAATGCTACTTCCTCTAGCCAAAACTCACATTTGCTAAGCTTTGCATAGAGTTTTTCATCCCTTAAAATCTGCAAAGTCGTTCGTAGATACTTCTTATGGTCTTCTTAGTTCTTGGAATACATAAGAATGTCATCTATGAAGACCACCACAAACTGATATAGAAATGGCCTAAATATATTGTTCATGAGGTCTATGAATGTTGCTGGTGCATTAGTTAACCCAAAAGGCATCATTAGGAACTCATAATGACCATATCTAGTCCTAAAAGCTATCTTGTATATGTCTACCTCTTTTACTCTCAATTGATAATACCCAGATCTAAGATCAATCTTAGAGAAAACACCTAACCCTCTAAGCTGATAAAAAAGATCATTGATCTGTGGTAAAGGATACTTGTTATTGATGGTGACTTTATTCAACTGTCTATAATCCATGCAAAGTCATAAAGAACCATCCTTCTTCTTGACAAATAAAACTGGTGTTCCTCATAGTGAGACACTCAGTCTAATAAAACCTTTTTCTAGAAGCTCTTGCAACTGTATCTTCAATTATTTTAACTCCACAAGAGCCATTCTACATAAAGCTATAGAAACTAGTGTTGTGCCTGGCATCACCTCAATCTCGAATTCTAACTCTCACTCTGGTGGCAAACTAGGTAACTCATCTAGGAAAACATCCCCAAACTTAGCTACAACAAGAATTTGACTAAATTCTATTGTTTTCCTTGTGGTGTCAACCACATAAGCAAGATAGGCTTCACAACCCCTTTGTAATATCCTCCTTGCCATAGTTGTTGATACTACATTAGTCATGCAATATGATCTTTCACCCAACACTGACACTTCTGACCCATTGCTAGCTTGTAATGTGATCCTCTTCTTCTTGCAATCCACCATGGCATGATACTTGGAAAACTAGTCCATGCCTCAGATAAGTTCGAACTCATTGAACATTAATTCAATGAGATCCATAGAGAAAACTTGTCCTTGTACTAATAATGGATAGTCATTATATACTTTACTCATTATAACATTCTATCCTATAGGATTGCTAACCATTATTTCAAAGCCAAGGTCATCTACTTATAAACCCTGATCTAAAACCCATGTAGTGCAGATATAAGAATATGTGGACCAAGGTTTATTAGTGCTAAAATAGGTAAATTAAAGATACTGAATATACCTATTATAACATTAGTAGCCTCTACCTCTTCTCTAGCTTTTATGGCATATTGACTAGCTGGAGCTCTATTCTCTGTCTTATCATTCTGACTGGCCCTAGCTCTACTTCTTGTATCTCTTTTGTCCTGTTTTTATGAATGAACATATGCTTTCACCGGGCAATCTTTCTAAAAATGATCTCTAGAGCCATAACCCCAGTAAGATCCTAGTATGAGTTTCCAACATACCCCCAGATGTCTCCTGTGGCAAGTCTCATAAGCAAGTGTCATAGCACTGCCTACAGTGGATCTAAAAGCACTTGAAGTTTGAGTTTATGCTCAGGTCTACGTTTTAGAAACTTTTCCTGACCTCTGTGATCTATTTGATAGCTTGCCCTGATACTGTTTGGACTAATCACTCTTATACTTCTTATCAGATGCATACCCAGGACTTCTTTGCCATGTCTTAAAGATCTCTCCTTGAAGTTGTCTTGCTTCTATTTCAGCTCAATGACCATTCTATAGTGTGACAGGGTGCTACCAAGGCTAAAAATTCTTGGATCTTTATAGGAGCAACCTGTTGCATGGCATCTAAGTTTAATCCCTTCTCAAACTTCTTACAGCAGTCTTTTTCTGTTGTTACCACTACCTTTGCATATTAGCTCAAGTGAGCAAACTCTTTCTCATACTCAGAGATTGTTCTACGTCTCTGCTTGAGATCCATGAATTCCTGGTGTTTCTAGTCT
>CANXYI011553418.1:0-11182 GCA_948208565.1 Hura crepitans | reverse complement strand
TATATTTGTAATCATCCTTAATTAACTTATATCTCTTTTATTTGAGAATTTATTTTGTCCTTTGGTCATACTCATAAACAAAAATAAATTTCCTTTCAATATCACTTAACAATTTATTACTTCAATTTGCCCAAAATATATGCTTAAATGATAATAACTTATCAAAATACCTTTGAATGTTACAATTCACCCCACTTAGGCTATTTCGTCCTCAAAATAGAATTTGGGTCCTTATTTTACTTACTGAGGACACCATCACTTCCACTTTTTAATAATTATTTAGTTTTTTATCTACTCATAAATCATCTGTCTATGTATTTTAAACTCCCTTACAATAATCTACTAATACCTTACACTCTGATTAATAAAAAAAACACTTCATCAATATTCTTCTTATCTTAAAGTTCCTTTTATAAGGGTAATTCTTAAGGCATATGTGTATAGATATTAGGATAGTTTTAATCTATCTTATTTAAAAGCTAGCATATTTAGTGACTTATTACATAACTTTATGTTTTGATATAATATAAACATTATTTTATTTTATTTTATTATCATAAAATGAGACCACTAACTAGAACCTCTTTTGGCTATGAGAGCTTATTGAGTACATCTTATTTTTTAAATACAGATAAACTTGCTAAAACCATCCTACACAATCCAAATTAAACATATGTATTTAGATGTGACATACATTCATTCTTTGATGCATGCCTTAGAATCTTAGGACCTTAAACCATCTTAAATACCACTATGTAAAACCCTACCTTTAGGTCAACTCAGGTAACCAATACGGAGTGTTACCACATGATTACCAACTTAAGCTTGCGAGGTTATGACATATTTAGTTAACTCAAATGATAAAATTAGTTAAACAAAATTGACAACTTGATCAGAATGGGAGAATAGTTTAATTAAATGGATGTTCTAAGATAAAATTTTCAATAGCATAATAACTAAGTAGAGAACTATCAAAAATTTTCTCTTGTTTGAAAAACATTTTTATACATGCACATCTATCACACTATGACTACATCAGTATCAGTATACAACAATTTCATATATCAACTCGACATTAGGTCCACCACCCTTATAATAACTCAAGGACACAACTAAATTCTCTTTTATGAAAGAAAGTGTTGTATATGTCTCCCTTAACAAAATCTAGACTACCTGCACTCAATTACACATATATGCACATCAACTTAAGAATTTATATGCCTATCTATTAAACCCTCAATTATCCTCACAATAAACTTTTTCTCTACTCGACTTTCCATATTGATATGATTATATAGTGAGAAATAGCTTATAATATTATTTAACATATATATAATTCCTTTTATGCATTAAGATTCATTAAAAGTTATTGGCTAATTGAAATGTCAAGATGTGCTAGGAATTCTTGGCAAGGCTACCTTAGGGAAGGTACCCATCCTCAACATTCTCCCATAACCTACACGTCGGATAGAAAAGCTAGGCCAACAATCTATTTGGAAAAACATACATAAATTTCTCTTGAAAACTATCCATAATATAGTTTGAATACATACTTGAGCACAAAATGAGATCACTACTTAACCATACATAAAGAACAGAGGTACACCTTACCGATAGTCTTGGAGGTGTGTACAGTTAGTACAATTCCTAGCCTCTAGCACAACTTGTCAAGCATAATCTCAATGAATCATATTACTAACATACAAATAAAAGTTCTATTCTTATTTAGTGTCATATATTTCTTAATATATCATACATATTTTATGTACTACTAATATGTATACATTTAGTTATTGGTGTTAGTTAACTATCACTTTCTACTAGAAAAACTTCATGCAAACAATTATAATCACTATTATATGTATATTTATAATATACTATTGTTCACAAGTCTTATAGCTATAAATCTAATAATTTATGCCTATTCCATGCCATGACATATTTCATTCTTCATTGGGTATTAATGTTACAATTGTGAATGATAAATCTTGTGATTGTAATTCTAATGACTTGTGTAAGCATAATGTGATGACATGTTTCCTCCTCTTGTTTAATATTATTTTGATCTAATATAATGTTTCCTTAAATGTTACCATAGTTAACATAATTATAGCCTTGGTAACTACATATCAAAATGACCCAAAGAAACGGTAAATAAGGCTGATAAAGTATAATCAGAAAATTATTTTAGCCCTGCTACCTATTATTTGTAAGTTGATATGTATCTATAAGCTAAAAAATATATGTGTCCTTAGCCATTACCAACTATAATAGGTCATATGGCACTAATGTTATATCACCCCTACCTGATTCCCTAAGAAACCCGATAGGTGATATCACTTCCCATATAGTCACCCATCTTGAAATTTTTCCACCTTTATTAGTTTAACAATTATGATTTTATTTATTTATCAAACATATGTTTCCTAAAACTATACAAGTCATAATAGACATCATTATACAAGTCATAATAGACATAAAAATCCATTTTTAGGTAGTTTTTAATTTTTCAAAAATATGCACCTTTGAAAAAACACTTCAAATAATAATATCAACACCTGTCATCATCGAGACCCTTTCGGCCCTCCACTATCATCACATATATTATAGACAACACATAGGGCCTAAGGCCTACAATTAACAAAAAAAAACATAGAAATAAAACATTCAGATAAAGGCATTTTATACAATCATCTGCTTTAGTCTTAAAATTTATGAAAAACTTCAGCTACCATGCTAATTATGCTTAAAACTCATATTATATACATGAGTGCCCTCTATAAACCATGAAAAAACAAAAATGTACCCTTGAGTTGCTGACACTACTACATTGCAAAATTTACAAAGACTGTACATCCACACTTCATCTCTTTATTCACCAAAACACCAATACACTAAGTGTAATACTTAGTGGTGAAATTGATATAATAAAATATGTCATGCAAGCCTATGTGCATGTCATAAATGTTATGCATGCATACTACACCATATGAAGTCCATATCATAAAATAATAATATTATTTCATTATCCTATCTCATTATTTAATTTGTCAGTTTCATTCCATTATTTTATTTGCTTATAAATCCCATTATCACTTACTATCCTAGTTCATTAAATTTCTCTTTATTATTTAAGCCCGCCTAGATAAATAACTTTTTAAGACACTAGATAATAGGGAAATCTAAAGTTGTGTAGTGGCTCACATTTTAGACCTCGATAGCTATACTTACCTAATCTAAAAGTAGGGATCAATTGACAAGAACCTCCTAATACCAAAATGTAAGGATAGCAAGGATCAGTCTATAGATGTCTCAATATTCCAAAATCAACATTAGGAAACTCTAGTGGATAGAAGGGATTAGCCCTATAAGACCT
Organism: Hura crepitans; assembly: GCA_948208565.1. Classification (NCBI taxonomy): domain Eukaryota; kingdom Viridiplantae; phylum Streptophyta; class Magnoliopsida; order Malpighiales; family Euphorbiaceae; genus Hura; species Hura crepitans. The sequence continues at coordinate 7,806 of CANXYI011553418.1, read as the reverse complement.
CTCAATATCCATATTCAAATAAATGGGTAGCAGGGATCAATCCCATAGACCTCCCAATACCCTAGTGTGTAGGGCCTAAATATTAGGACCTTAGTTGTTGTACTCACCTATATAATCACACTGATAAGGCCCAGAAGGACCAATACCTCTAGTTGCTGCAAATTCCTAGTTTACCGATCAACCCATCTAGTGGGTTTCCAACTATTGGCCAACTTTCTATTAATTAATTTTATTAATTTATAGGTAATTTATTTACTTTTTTTGAAAGTAATTAATACATAGTTATAAGTCATTTTGTTTAGTTTATGTTTCAATGGATAATTATAGGTCACTTTTTATAGACATTTATAGGTCACTTTTAATAGACAGTTATAGGTAACTTTTAATTTATAGTCATAGGTCCTTTTATGTCTATTCATGCCACTATCATAAGTCATTTTATATATCCATTTCATGTCCCTGTTGTCGGCCATTTCTATAATTTCATTGTTCATAACATAATTATAGGTCAATTTTATTTTTAGAGACACAGTTATAGTTAATTGCCACTATTCATTTAGCATATTCACATGCCATTTCAAGCCTTATTTCCATGCCATTCTAGCCCATATGTTGTCTCAATTCATTCATTGCATTAGGCAAACCAAATTATCCATAAATTATCATTAAACTAATTACACCAAGTGCTCAAACTATGTACCACTTCTTAAGTCATTTTAAATCACTTTTAAGCCAATTTAAGTAATTCTCTTTCATGCCATTTCCATACCATTTTCATTGCATGCTAAAATTATATCAAATTCATATACCTAAATCAATCTTGAATCATTTCTCACACTTTTAATGGTTTAATTCCCTTGTTGTTCTTTAATTCTTCTTACACCTATATGATACCATTCTTAATATAGAAAATTCACAAAAAATCATCCAAAGCTCCAATTGAAAACCTGAAAATATGATAATTTTTAGAGTAATTAAGGCTACTTAGAAAAAAATTAAAAGTAAGAAATCAACCCTTACCCATAAATTGAGCTTTAGGCAACCATACAAAAAAAATATCCATTTAAGGCTTTTTCTTGTGACTCCAAGGCTAAAAATGAGTCCTAAGCATCATGGAGACAATTTTTCATGCTGAATTTATGAGGAACAATAAAGAAATGATGGTGAATTGGGGTGGTAATGGAGGAAAAATTATAAGGGCTTCTAGCATGAATTCACACAAGTAGGGAGAGGAAATGGTGGGGGAGGTGAGTGGACATAGTGGTGACATGGCATGTGAGTGGAATGACATGCATCCAGAGGTATTTATTGTGGAGGTATGAGGCTTAGTTCATAAAATGTGCCACCTGAATGACCTGAAAAATTCCAATTTTAGCTGTAACTTTAGTTATTTTTAAAATTCATCTAGACCTCTAAAAGTCTTCACGTCTATTCTAAAAATCCTCAATTAGGTCTATATAAGGCCTCATAAAATTTGACATAAAAATTCCAACTATCATTTGGTTAACTAATTTCTCAGAAAATTGGGATATTTTGAAAATTTACCCTATGAGCATTGAAAATAAAGATTCCTTCACCAATGAACTCATTAGAAATTTTGACCTTTAAGGTATAAAATTTTTAGGTATATCTGAGCACATCCCAGGTCATTCATGACCTTAGTCGATCTAAGGCTACGATCCACTAGTTTAGGGCTTAAAATGAATTATTGGTTCTACTAAATTCTTAAATTCATTTATTTTGCCCATTTTCTAGCCCTTTAATGTTTCATGACTAGTACACACCTTCTCAAGCACTAGTAAGGAGTCCTAACTCCTTAGAAACACTATTCGAGTATCGAAGGTATTATTCACGAAGCCCCAATTTAGAAGCATTATAATTCTTCCCCTCTTATATAATTTCATCCTCAAAATTACCTAGTGAAAATAAGTGCAAGTACTGAGCCTACATCTTCTCTTAGCTTTCCCAAGTCACTTCTTCTATATTATGATGCTTACATAGAACTTTGACTAGTGGTATGGTTTTATTCCACAATTGTTTCACTTCTCAACTCGAAACCTACATTGGTTTTTTCCTTAAAAGTCAATTCTAGCAATACTTAGATATCTTCTGTAGGTATCACATATGATGGATAAGGCATGTATCACCTAAGCATCAATACATGGAACACATCATGGATCTACTATAACTTAACTAGTAAGGCTAGCTTGTATGCCATTGGCCCTACACGTTCTGTAATCTCATAGGGACCAATGAATCTAGGACTAAGCTTTATTTCTTACAAAACCTGAGCACCTTCTTCTTTGATGATATTTTTATGAAAACTTTCTTTCTATATCCCTTCTTTTTAAATTACCATAGGATTTCTATCAATCTATGGCAGTTTTCAATCTCTCTCTTAAATCCTTGACTTTATCCTATACATCCTTGATCAAGTTAATTCCTATAAGCTTGCTTTCACCCACTTCACTCTAACAAAGAGGAGTTCTACACCTTCTACTATATAATGCCCTATACGGTGCCATGCTAAAACTAGTTTGATTACTATTATTATATGTAAATTCAACCAAATACAAGTACTAGTCCTAACTTCCTTTAAACTCTATCATATAGCTATGTAACATGTCTTCCAGTACTTATATGACCTATTCTAATTGCCTATCTATATAAAGGTGAAAATTTATACTATACATTAGTCTAGTACCAAAAGCTTCATGTAACTTCTTCCAAAACCTAGAGGTGAATTAAGATTCTTTATATGAAATGATGGGTACTGGCATACCACGGAGTGTCACAATTTCATCAATATATAGTCATGCTAACTTTTCCATGGAGTAGTCCATCATCACAGGAATAAAATGTGTTGTCTTGGTTAGCCTATCTACGAACACCACACAGCTTCAAACTTGTTCCTAGTCAGTGGTAATCCTATCACAAAATCCATGCTAACCTTCTCCCATTTCCATTCTAGTATTACTACTAGATGTAACAACCCAGAAGGAACTTGATATTTAGCTTTTACTTATTGACATGTCAAACACTTGCCTACATATTCAGTTATGCCATGCTTTATCCCTAACCACCAATAGTGAGATTTTAAGTCTAGGTACATCTTTATACTGCCTGAATGCATAGAATATAGAGCTTCATATGCCTCTCTCAAAATCTATTTCCTCAAATCATTTATACTATATACACACAACCTGCTATGGTAATATAAACATTCTTCCTTCCGTTGTTCTAACTATGTGGTCTTCCCCTCTTTGACTTTACTTATTGTCAGTGTCAATTATCTATCTCATGTTTGTGCCTCTTCTATCTACTACTTAAAATTAGGCTTGATATGTAATTTAACTAAGATGGCATATTTCTCTGTATACTCAATTTTAACATTAATTACTCTTATTGTCACTATAAACTTATGGCTCAATGCACCTAGCACTACATTAGCCTTTCTCGAGTGATAGTTTATTAAGTAACCATAATCTTTGATGAATTCTAACCACCATCATAGCCTCAATTTAAATCCTTCTTTGTGAGGAGATATTTTGAAATCTTTTAATCAATGTAAATGTAACACTTTTCACCTTACAAATATTGCCTCTAAATTTTCAATGCAAAAACAATTGTAGCTAACTCTCGATCATAAGTAGGATAATTCCTCTGATGTGGCTTTAATTATTTAGAAGCATATGCTACTACCTTACCCTTTTTCACTAGTACACATCCGAGTCCATTGTGTAAAGTTTAACTATAAATTACAAAGTCCTTCCCCTGTTCATGTTAAACGAGGATAGGTGCTTCAGTTAGTATCATTTTTAGTCTATCAAAACATTCTTGGCATTTGTAACCCCATTCACACTTTACATTCTTCCTTATCAACCAGCTTAGTGGTGCTACAAATTATTGAGAAACCCTTTACAAGTCTTCTGCAATAACTAGCCAACCTTAGGAAACTCTATATCTCAGTCACATTCCTAAGAGGTTCCTATTCCAAAATAGCTCTAACCTTGTTGGGATCTACTTTGATGCCTTCTGTTGAAATAATATAGCCTAGGAAGGCCACTTCATTTAGCTAGAATTCAATTTAGTTATTTTAGTGTAAAACTGCTTCCCTCTTAGAGTCTGTAACAATATTTTGAGGTGTTCTTCATGTTCCTCCTTGGTATTACAATACACTAGAATTTCATCAATAAGCACCACAACAAACTAATCCAAATAAGGTTTCAAAACCCTTTTCATTAAACCCATAAAGGCTGCTAGAGCATTAGTGAGTCTAAATGGCATAACTAAGAAATCATAATACACGTATCTAGTTTTGAAGGCAGTCTTAGGTATATCGGACTCTTTAATCCATTGTTGATAATACCCTTATCTCAATCAATCTTGGAAAATACAATGGCACTTCGAAGCTAATCAAGAAGATCATCAATCCTAGGTAAAGGATATTAAATTTTCATAGTCACCTTATTCATTTGGCTATAATCAATACACAACTAAAACAACCTATCTTTCTTCCTTATAAAGAGTATAAGTGCTAATCATGGTGAAGTACTGGGTCTGATCAAACCTTCTCTAGCAATTTTTACAACTGCACCTTTAACTCCGTTAGTTTTATAAGTGCCATTACATATGGTTTAATAAATATAGGTGAAGTACCATGATATACTTCAATTTCAAAATTAAGCACCCACTATAGAAGTTGTCTTGGTAAATCTTCAGGGAACATATCAAAAAATTCAAACACAACTAGGATCTGATCAATGCTAGGTGTAAGACTACTAGTGTCAATCACATGGGCTAGGTATTCTTTACAACCTTTATAGATGAGTCATTTAGATGTAATTGATGAGATGAGGTTATTCAAAGAATTTCTCCCACTCATAACAAGCACTTCATGTCCCTCTATTGTTCCAAGGGTAAGCCTCTTATGTTTATAGCTAACCATAGCCCGGTGTTCAGATAACTAGTCCATGCCTAAGATGATGTCAAATTTGTGAGAAGGGAGTTCAATAAAGTCTACAGGAATTGTTATTTCTAGATCACCAGTGGATAGTGTCTGTATAATTTATTCACTATCACACTCTATGTGATTGGATTGCTTACTTGAATGTCCATGCCAATACACTCTACTTTAAAACACCTATCATGTGCTTATGTGGTGTAAATATAAGACTTACTGGATCCAGGTTCTATTAAAGCCAAAACTAGTGCATCAAATAAATAAAAAAGTACCAGCAATGACTTCCAGTGCCTTTGCTTCCTCACGAGCTCTGATGGCATACTATCTAGCTAGAGCATATGCCTCTGCCCTAATCCTCTAACTACTATTCAATTGGTTGCCTCTAGTTTTGTCTTTACCCTCTATTCTAGGTGCTACTAATGCCTGAATTTAGGTTGCTTTAGTCTGCCTCAGAGGATAATCCCTCTAGCAATTGTCACTAACCCTATAAGTGAAACATCTCCCCTTCTTGTCTACCAACACTAACCCCAATGTCTTTTAGCACAGGTCTAACAACTTGGGGATGTAACATTAGATGTTGATGCTAAGGCACTAGAGACTCGTTGAGGTGCTCGAAACCTAGATATGGAAGTATGACAAGACCTCTGTGACTAAGGCTGCTATGATTGTTACACTAGTTGGGACTATGTCTAGGTCTTCTTCTACTCTTAATAGCTCTAAGTGTTAAGCTAGCTTAACCTAGTGTGAAAGCGCTCTTCCTCTAGAAAAAGTCTCTCTTTTCTAGCAACATCTCTTCCATATCATAGGCTGCTACTATGAAAATTACAAAGTTTGCAACCATTTGGTTGGCTATTTGCATATATAACTCTATATAAAGGCCCTTCAGGAACCTTTTGCACTTTTTTTTTCAGTAGGTAGAAATTCGTCTTCATATTAACTCAATCTTGCAAAATCACTCTCATATTCTAACAGAGATCTTCTTCTATGCTTTAAGACAAAGAACTCTTATCTTTTCTTATCTTTTTTGGACTCTAAGATATATCTCTCGTTAAACTCTATCAAAAAGAATTCCCAAGTTACCTCTACTATTACTTTACTATTCTTGGTTATATCCCACTAATAGAAAGCTTCCTCTTAGAGAAGAGAGGTAGAACATTTCAGACTTTCCTCCTCTGTACATTCTAACTATTCTAAAATTTTGAGTGTCCTTTCAAGCAAATACTTTACCCTAGCTACATCATCTTCCTTGGTACCCAAAAAATCTATTGCTCCTATATTTTTAAGTCTCTCTAAATGTGTCTTCTGTGGTATAATTGGAGGTGGAGGAGGTATAAGAGCTAGTGCAAATGTGTGTCTCAACAAATCTATAATCTACTGTAGAAGTGCTGGAGATGCCTAGGTCTGTGGCTATGCCTGGTGTGTAGCATCACTCGGCTCTAGTGTAGTTGCACTGACTACTACTCCCTGAATAGTGGTAAGAGCATGACTTGCCCCCTATTTGCCTCGTTCTTCTAGAATTCTTTCACTCATCTTTGATTACTATAAAAGAACGACAACATATTAGCCTCATTGTAGTGTAGCTTATTAAAAAATCAAATCCTAGACACTAGTACCAATGTAAAAGACCTAAGAATGCCTAAACCTAGGCTATGATACCACTCAATGTAACACCTCCACTTAATTCCCTAATAAACTTGATAGGTGATGTCACTTCCCATATGGTCACCCATCTTGAAAATTCTCCAACCCTTATTCATTTAACACAAATGATTTTATTTATTTTATCAAACAAATGTTTCCTAAAACTCTAATCTAATCCTCAAACATCATTATAAAGGTCATAACAGACATAAAAATCCATTTTTCAAGTAGTTTTTTATTTTCCAAAAATATACACCTAAGAAAAAGCACTTTGAAAAATAATATCAACACTTATCATCACTTGAACCCTTCTAGTCCTCCACTATCATCACACATATCACAGATAACACATAAGGGCTCAAGCCCACAATCAACAAAAAAATATAGAAAATAATACATTTAGATAAAAGGCCTTTTATACAATCATCTGCCTTAATCTTAAAATTTACAGACAACTTTAGCTACCATGCTAACTATGCCTAAAACCCATATTATATATATGAGTACGCTCTATAAACCATCAAAAGAAAAAAAATATACGCTTGAGTTGCCAACACTGCTACACTGAAAAATCTACAGAGGGTTTACACTTTGGTTGCCTATGCATCGGAACACAAATATGTTATGTATGATACTCAGTGGTGAATTTGATATAATAAAACATGTTTTGTAAGCATACATGCATATCACACAAGTTATGCATCTATATTCCATCATATGAAGTCCATGTCATAAAATAATAATATTATTTTATTAGCCTGTCTCGTTATTTAATTTGTTAGTCTCATGCCATTATTTTATCTGCTCATAAATCCCATTATCATTGTCTATCCTGGTTCATTAAATTTCTTTTTATTATTCAAGCATGCCTAGATAGATGACTTTTTTGGACACTAGATAACTGGAAAATCTAAAGTTGTGCAGTGGCCCACATTTTCTACCTCGATAAATGCACCTACCTAGTCTGATAGCAAGGATCAGTTCATTAAAACCTCCTAATACTAGATAGTAAGGATAGCAGGGATCAATCTATAGACCTCCCAATATCCTAAAGTCAACACTAAGAAACTTTGGTGGATAGCAGCAATCAACCTCATGGGACCACCCAATATCCATAATCAAAAAAGTGGGTAGTAGGTATCAATCCTATAGATCTCCCAATGCTCGAGTGTGCAGGGCCTAAATATTAGGACCTCAGTGGC
>CANXYI011553387.1:0-12794 GCA_948208565.1 Hura crepitans | reverse complement strand
ATCAATAGCCACCACACTATTAAAGTCATCGCAATAAATTTGGGAAGTACATCATGGTTTTAATGAACCTTTCTTCTTTTACTTTTTCTTTTATTTTATGTTTTCTTTTATTTTTTCTTTTGTTTTCTTTTATTTGGTTTCATATTTTTATATGGCCCATTTGTACTAATTTATACTAATTTCATAATCAATTGACAAGAATATGTGGAAAGGCTATATTTACATAAATGTGGATTGATTTCACTTTATTATTTTTTGGGTCATATGCCACTAAGGACGGTGCTAAATTTGAAGTTTTGGGTGGGGTAACAAAAATTTTGAAAACTTTACACTCTAATCTTGAGATTTAAATTTTTTATCTTCTTTCATTTTAGAATAGCTTAAAATTATGCTTGAACATAGTGTGAATTGCATTATATCTAATTCTTTAGATATATTTATTCTCTTAGTTATTTTTGAATTGGAATGAGCTTAAACTAGATTAAGGAATATAAAAATTTACAATCTATTAAGTTAGTTAGGAATAAGATAGAATTTTTGTCAGGACTCGACTTTAATTATATTAAACTTAATATATACCTAGTAATTTCTGAACTTTGAGCATGAAAGGCTAGTTTTAAAAAAATTTAGAGAAAAAAATAGTTGTGAGTAAGGATTAGAAGAAAGTTCATCATAAGATTACTAGAACCTTTCTGATTACCCTACAAAGTGACTTTTTAAGACAAGACAGAATATAGAAAATGATTTAGGCAAATTTTTCTTTGGCTTAATATTATTTATCCTTTTTCAACCTGTTGTATTTAAATTTTATTTGTTGCTAGCCCTTTTGAGCTTTATTTGATAGTTTCTTTGGTACATAATTTTAAGCCTACTGTATAACTAAAAATTATTTTGCCTCCCTTTATAACAGAGTAACCACTGATTGTACATGATTGAGTTCTATGTGTTTTTGTGGTGTTGTGATACAATTTTGGGGTGAACATGAAAGGTTTTGATTTTCATTCGACCATTTAAGCTTGAGAAGATATTGTGTTTGAAAGAAGATTGAGTAAATATAGGCTTATAAATTAATACCACTGAGAATGGGTTAGTAATATGTGACTTAATTTCATTCGTCTTTTAAAAAAATTAATTCTTAGTTGTTGTGAATAAAGTGATGACTTCTATTGAAAGTACATCTAAATGCAAATTACTGCATTAGAATTGAAGTCATTAATTTTGGTTTAGCTAAAATAAAATTACATATGTGAAGAAGGCATAATTGTACTGAAAAGCTTAATTTTGAAGTTTAGATTGCTTAAATAAGAAAATTTAAAGAAATTGAATTGAGCATGGTAATTTGGGAGAGTAGGAATTGGAGGTATGTAAATTGTTAAGCCTTATAAATTTGAGTTGTATTAGTTGGTGGCTACTTTTCTTTTTGTTTGAATTTAATTTGCTTATAGATAGCTAATCATCCTAGCCTAACATTACAACCAAATGAAAGAGCTAGCAATTCTTTGTTCTATTCTACTTTTACTTTTATATTTATATAAGAGATATGGTATGTAAGAAGAGTTTTATGGCAATCTTGAGCTTTAAGCAAGAAGCCATAATTATGCAATCTTTGCTGTTAAACTAATTTTGATCTTTTATTTTACAGCTAAAGTTTTCTTTTTAAAAATTGTTGAAAATTTGTTTTGGCCTAGCACACACATTGAAATCGCTAGGTATAGCTAAGGTTAAGAATATTAAAGAAGGGCTATGATAAGAGTTTGGTTGTTTTTTGGCTTGCTTAATGGAAAGTGAATTTTATATTCTATATATTATTTTGAGTGATTAAGAAATATGGATTCGTTCTCATTTACTTAAGGATGAGTAAAGTTTAAGTTTGTAATTTTATATAATGTTTTAGTATAATTTCAACTTATTTAGGTTCAATATTTGTAAAAATTTATATGGTTTTAAGTTTAATTCTTCTCTTGGATTTAGAATTCTTTAAGTTGGGATTTTTCTTTAATTTCTAAGTGAAATGAGGATATTTCATGCGAAAAGTAAAGCTTTGGAGCTAAATCTACTAGAGTAAGAAGCACAAGAATCATGACAAACTCAAAAGTCACAATCGGAAACCAGTAATGGGTTATGCCTATGATCCCTTAAAAGATCCAAATGCTAAGTGATTTCTTAAAGCCAAGCTATTATTAAAATCTAAGGGTTATAGCCGTAACCTACTGAGGGTGTCACGCTTATAACCCCTAAAAAACTCCAAAGGCTAATGGGTTTTTGTTCAATTTTAGAGGTCACACTTGTGACCCCATGGAGATTTATAACCAAAAGATGATGTTTTCCACTATAGAAGTAGAGTTTCCATACATAGATAGAGAATTTAGAGCCGACAAGAGTCAAATTTTCACCAGAAACTCAAGGAAAAACTTGTTTTCAAGTATTTGAGCAAGGATTCATTGATTAGTTTAAAGATTTGAGCTTGAGAATAGTGAGATTCATTAATTATTGGAGGATTTTTTTGCTTAGAGTTTGTTTCCCTAAAAATTTTAACAATGATTCTAAACTTTTTCTTTGATTTTTCTTTTACTTTGATGGAGTAATTCATTCTTTGGTTAAGTGATTCTTGAATCCCTAAAATTGTTATGGATGATTAATTAATTTAATTTCATATTAATTTAGTTTCATATTTTATGCTTAAATGATTGATAATTAATTTTACTATTAAATTGTTGTTGGAATAACCAATGGAGTTTATAATATTGATTGGATTTTGTTCATGATGTTTTGGGAAGATGGATGGCTAGGTTGATTTATATATTATTAAAATGGTTATATAACAAACATAAGGATTAGATTTATTTATAGAAGGATAATCCATATTAACTCAATTTATGTAATTAAATCTTTAATTGTCTGGAATAAAGTTAAACGTTATCCTAAATATCAGTTCCTAGAATACGGTGATTGGGTTTAGATTGAGTTTTATCTAGGTAAGTTGATTTTTAATTAAAATTCATAATTGTTGAGGCAGGATAGTTGACCTTAACAAAGTTTAATTCCATTAAAAGTCTGATTCTTGGATTCTAAGTCTATTGATTTGAATTTTATTTTTTTGTATTTATTAGATTAATTTCAATTTTGTTTCACTCTAAAACAAATTTCTCAAATAGTGTCAACATTAACAATTTAGTCGAAAAAAACTTTAATCTTTGTGGGACAATATTTGGATAATCTTATATAGACTTTATTACTTAATTAGTGTACTTGCTAACTGTACACATCAATCATAAATAAGCACTTGTTATATTTAGCTTCAAGCTTATTTGACATTGTTCTTTTCATATAGGCTTAAGAAACCCATACCTTTATATGTGAAAGAACTATTTTATTGTTATACCATATCTCATCTGGTGTACCATCAACAGATTTTGATGGGACTCTATTTACTACATAAGCAATCTCCAAAAAGACTTGGATAAGTCTACAAGACTCAGATTGAACCATGTCCAACAAGGTTTAATTTCTCCTTTCAGATACATCATTATATTGTGGTGTATATGGAGGAGTCCACCAAGATAATATCCCTTTGTCTCTTAAATAACCCTAGAATTCTTGGCTTAAGTATTCATCACCTCAGTCTAATCGAAGCATTTTAATAATTTTGCTAAGTTGTTTCTATACTTTGTTTTAGAATTCTTTGAACTTTCAAAGGCTTCAGACTTGTACTTCATCAAGTATAAATACCCATATTATGAATAATCATTAATAAAGATAATGAAGTATAAGAAACCTCAATATGCATATCTAATCATTAGCCACATATATTTGTATGTATGAGTTTTAAAAATTCACTTGCATGCTTACATTTCCTAGAAAAATGTGATTTAGTCATCTCTCCTAATGAAAAGGACTCCTATGTATCATATGATTCATAATCAAATGAAGCTACCTATCTTGTGCAACTTAGTCATGCATGTCTCATTTATGTGACCAAGATGATAATGCCATAATTAGGATGGCTTTAGGTTATCTGTCTTAGGCCTTTTTGTATTCACATTATGTATTTCTTTATCTTTATATAAAATATCAATTCTATTAGAAATAAAACCTAAACAATAGAAAACATTATCTAAGTAAACAAAACAACTTTATTCTTTTTAATGGAAACTTTAGAACCTTGTTCAACAAGATAAGAAATTGAAATAATGTTTCTAAATAAAGAAGGAATAAAATAGCAATTGTTTAAGATTAATATAAGTCTAGAAGGCAAAACTAAATGATATATTCCTATAGCTAATGTATTAACTCTTGCTCCATTTGCTACACCTAGATCCACATCTCCTTTTTCCACTTTCATACTACTCTTTAGTTCCTGCATCATACAAACCAAGTGAGAAATACATTCGGTATCCAATACCCATGATTAGTTATCCAAAGTAGTATTTATATCAATTTCAATTAAGTATTTAAAGATAAAATAACACCTTACTTCTCTTTCTATCGAGACTTTAAAAAGTCCTTACAATTGTGCTTTCAATGCCTAAAATTTTCACAATGGAAGCACATGCCCTCTAAGGCAGTCTTTCTTCCAATAATAACTGGTTGTTTCCCCTTTTCTTAGCAAACCCACCTTGGCCACTGGTTGCCTTCTTTTTTTTACGCTTGTTTTCTTATACTTAGAAGTAGAAAAGCTAGTGACCATGATTAATTTAGGATTCTATTTCACAATAGCATCCTCAATAGTCTTGAGCATGTTGATCAGCTTAGGGATGGTAGAAATGATCTTGTTCATCTAATAGTTAAGCATAAAAGTTACATAACTATTAGGCAAACTTTACATAATTAAGTGTATACTTAAACCTACACCCACCATAAACCCTAAGTTGGCTAATCGCTCAATATACCGATTCATTTTTAGCCTATGCTAGACGGCTGAAGTCCCTTTTACCATTCTGCTGTGAAGTAGGACTTTATATAGCTTATATCTTTTAGTCTTGCTTTGCTCCTCAAACAACTCTTTGAGGTGGGATAGAATAGTATAAGTATTTATATGCTTGTGTTGCTTTTGAAGCTCAGGAGACATAGAATGCTAACATGATACATGTAACAACCTTTATATCCTTCATGTGTTTCAAATATGCTTATTGCTCATCAATAGGGATAGCGGGAACAAACTTTTTAATTGTGTAAGCTCGCTTTTTAGTCCTCAAAATTATTTTGAGGTTTTTAAGCCAATGATCTAGTTAGCTTATTGGACTCGAGTATGGATCATAAATTAATGTTGGATGAACTCCTTATGGTAGTGATATGCTACATATGAAGAATGAAAATATGTTAGTGCATGATTATATACATGAATGTATTATTAGGTCTTTAATTAATTATATTTTATCTTCCATTATTTTATTACGAATTAATAACTTTCACCATTGATTTACGAAAACTTATTGGTTTTCCTAGTAGGCCAATATCCATCTTTGTTAAAGTCAAAACTTAGGTATGCCTAACAAGCCCAAACCATAACTCAAATGGTAGGTATCTCATGCCAATTGCATCCAATGAGACTACTGATCATTATGTCACTAACTCTGAGTGTATGTGTATCTCATACATATTTCCTTAATCTTGCCTCCAGTGCATTAGCCTTGAGTATGCTCAATAAACTAATGATCCAATTAAAATGAACCCATTAATATAAGTTAAACATATTTAATGTCTCAATAAGCCAATACAAAAGAGAACTCTGGTTTAACCCATATTAACATAAGGTTTGCTTGTCTTAATATTAATTAAGGGATTTTTTCCTTTTTAAGTCTTATTGTACATGGCTGGGGCATGCTTTTGCATGCACATGCATATTTAATCTCAATAAATAATGCATAGACATCTAACCATAATAAATATATGATCCAGTTATGGACTTTTTATTGCATTGATTTCCCGAGCTATAAGAAATCAATTTGGCCCAAACCCGAGGTAGTATGCATGAATTACAAACTAAATAAAAGAAATAACTAAAACTATTCTAACTATTTCTTCATTAGTCCTCCTTGCTTTGGCTATGACACCCTTTGTTGGATTCCCGAAGAAACCCAATAAGCGATGCACTTCCCACTAGGTCACCTATCTTGAAATTTCCCCGACGTTCATTCGTTTAACTCTCACTGATACTGCATTAGACAACTTTGTCTGATTCCTAGTTCAGTTAAGCCAGATCCTACAATCCATTTAAGTGAATGCTATCATGTTTTGGCCATCACAAAAGGAATCTAACACCATCTGGTATTATCTAAAAATTTGATAGCACAACGACTGCTGACAGCTCTAGTCATTATCCCAAAACTCATATCTACCTATCAACACTTCAATATTATAAAACACATCTCCTGGACCCTTCTAGTCCTCTAGATCTCAACCTATCAACATCAACTAACACATACAGTAGTCACAGGCCTCACTCCATAATATAAACATACAAAGCCTTAGGCTCACGAGCATGCATACAAATCACATGTAAATGAGAAAGCCATCACAGGGATTATTACAAAACAACTTATTTATGTAGATACCACCCTATGTCCCTTATATACATCACACCCATATTCCCCGCCTAAGTACATAGAGTGCAAAATCGTATATCTATACATAACTAGTCTTCTCCAGATAACCTCTAAACTCTGTTATGTGTTTTATGAGGTGACGTCCCTATTCTAGGTACCTGTGCACCGAAACAAGTATGTAGAGTATAAAAATACTCAGTGGTGAATTCAACCATTTAAAAACAGGTCTAAAAGTTAATTCATATGTTATACTTCATTCCGATCTTAGACTGATATCCCAGTTAAGTTAAAAAACTTGCATATATAATTACTATTTTACCCCTAGGGTATTTCTGCTTGTAATTATCCAATTAATTTATCACAAGCCTTATAATTTATGCCTTTAGTCATTATTAGTCAATTTATACATGTGCTACACCATTTGAAGCATTTATTCCTAATCAGTGCAAAATTACAAAAATACCCCTTTTAACTAATTTCACAATCATATATGAATTTATTAATTTTATTTAATTACTTTAACTGGCCCAACTTAGGAGACATCTCTAAAAGACACTAAATCTAGAGGGAAAAAATAAACTAGTGCAGTGGTCCCTAATATGTACTTATGTCGCTGCATCGGCATGTGTGCCATGGTGGAGATTAGCTTATAGCCTCTCTAGACATAATTAAAAGAATATCTGTTGACATAATAGAGATTAGCCTGTAGACCTCCCCAGCCGTAAATAAACCTCATTAGAATTATGACATAATGGAAATTAGCCTGTAGGCCTCCCCAGCCACAAATAAAATCTCAACATTTGGGTAACATAATGGAGATCAGCCCATAGGCCTCTTTAGTCACCAATAATATCCATTGCCTAAACATCAAACAACTAGTAACTATAAAACCCTAAGTTGACCAGTCAACCCATCCAGTGGGTGTCTAACTAGTAGGCCAAGTAGCTCGTTTAAAGCTTATTTATTAACAAAAAATGTTCTTAGAATATTTAAATTCCAAAAACAAATAGTTATAAATTTTATCACATAATTTATTTTTCAACCGGTCTGGTATAGCCACATTTTGGGTTTATTGAGTAAAAATCTCAAATAAATTTTAAGTTCTGTTATTACCAATATCCAAGGTTTAAGATGTTACAATTTATCATGGCATTATTTCTTAGGAAACTAACACTGATTGTCTAGTGACATTTTTGGTTCAAGTACTGGTCAACTGGACAGTTACAGGTTATTTCGCTAACTTTTCAAGGCACATTTCTAGGACCATCTGAGGTCCAACTTCAATGCAGCTTTCAACAACAAAATTTACACATTCCATAGGCCTAAAGCCAACATATACTAGGCCATTTACAAGGTTAAAACATAAGCTCAAAAGCCATTATATTCAACTACAAGACATAGCCCATAAAGGCACACAATATGAACCTATTTTTCCTTTACAAGCCATTACCCTTATAGACAATTATAAGCCCTCAACACTTCAATTCTTATTTTAACATGCCAATTAAACCTTGAACCTCATCTTAGTCCTCACATGACCACCCTAGGTACTAAAATAAATTTCGGGCAACAAGCAATTTAGGCACCAATGCACCATTTCCTCAAACAACACACATACAATTCATCAATATATAGAAATTCATCCTTCAATTTTTAATTCCCATTTATCTAACACATCACTAAGCTATCCTAGATCAATATATAGAGCCTCCCAAAAAGCTCATGGCATGATACAAATAACTTGAATTCACTTACATTTTCACTTTAAACGTGCCATTTCCACCATGCCTAGACTGCCAGCTTCAATTCCAGCCTCCATGGTGACCTTTTCCCTTGCTCTTTAAGCATTTCCTTGCCTTAATTCACCTCAAACACAAAGTACATACATCCCCACATATGTTAGGCACCCTATGGAGCCATTTCCAACCATGAAAGCCTAAGAAAAATCAAAGGAGAAGCAAGGAACTCACCTTTGGTACCCTTGTTAGACTGGTTCTGACCAGAAAACTTTGATGAATTTTATCTCTAGATTGAGAAATCTTTTTTGCCTAAATCCTTTTCCTTATTGTGTCTAACAGGCAAACTTAAATTTGGAAACTAAAATCACCATTTTTGGCGAATGATTGAAGAAGTTCTAGCCAGCTAAAGGAAAAGCTGGCGTCAGGATTCTGGGCAAAAAAAAGAGAGGAATTCTCTTTTGTTTGAGTGGAAAATCCACTTTTCACAACTTAATGACACTTGTCAAGGCCCTAAGCTAGCTAACAAGTGCATGGGTGTGGTCTACAGCTACCCGATCTATCCCAAAATGGCTCGATTTTTTTAGGAAACTTAAAAAATTCACTAAAATTCACTTTGACCTCCAAATATTACACTGTTTATTTTAAAATTCCTATTTTAATCCCTTATGCCTACTTATAGATTTTTGTGGCCAAATTCCATTAATAGAAAATTTTTAGACTGCCTCAATTTGGTTTCCAAACTCAAAAATTAAGAGAATTTGCAAACGACCTCTGATTTCAAAAATTCTTTCACTAGTAGACTGAGTACAATTTTGAGCTTTTAAGTCTATTTTTTTGGGTCTGTCCGAGCACATCCTAAGTCAATCCTGGCCTAAAAAAATTTTATTGTACCGAGAGGTAGCTTATAGTTCAAAATGAATTATTGGTTCTACTAAATTTTTAAATTTTACTCTGTTCATCAAATTAAAGCCCCTCAAACTTTCATAACTAGTGTCACTGCCTTGATTTATGTGAAAGTGACTTAGCACACTTCCTGGACCCAGTGGCACTGTTTATAGAGCCTCAAAGCATGGGCATTACATTGGCTTTCTTCTCTTTTACTCCTTGCATTTCTTCTTTCTTATTCCAATCCTATGTAATCTAATTACATAATCTCTTTAGAAAGAAAACCTCACATTACACATAAGGGGAGGAGAAATATAATAAAATTAGAGAGAAAAGCTAGGACACATAGGCTCAATTTACCAATACAAAATAAACCATGCATTATGATCAATCACATTGCTCATAGTTCATAACTAATTATCATGCCAAACATACACCTTTAGAATGCACTTTAATGCATAAAACTTGAAAACATTGATTATGGTTTTTAACTAGTATTATAACTCTTATTAGATTAGTTTAGTTTATTATCTTGATCAATTGATTATACATACTTGTAATCATAGAGTTTTAATCAATGTTAAATATGCAATTTAATTATTTAATCCCATTAGATAACTAAATTATGTCTACTTTATTTTAATTAGAGTTCTAATCCAATTAGAAGTCTAACCAACCAAAATACTATAACTTAATTTGATTTAGAATTTACATTCTAAACAAGTTAGAAAACCAATCATGTTTTAGATTTTTATCCTTATCTTTAATGTTATCCTTATCAAATTAGGTAACTCTAATCTAATTTGATTAGGATAATGCTAGTCTTTTAATTAATTTTAAATTCTAACCACTTAGAATTTCAATTTAATTAAAAGTCTTATAGTTACAGTTTACTAAGAACCCAACTATTTGTAAAAATAACTAATCATGATTAGGATTCCTATCCATATCCAATTAGATAACTCTCATCTAATTAGATTAGGATAAAATCTAATTTTCAAAATTTAATGCAAAGCTTTGAACCATTAGAATTTGAAATTCAATAAAAGATTAGAGTTTAATCTTACTAGGAAACCAATTTTAGGTAGTATATGAATGTTTAGTGCTAAAAATCATCTTATGCTTATTTGATTGTATTTTTCAAATTAAAATTCAATTTAAGATGATAATTTTCATATATTTATAGAAAATAAAATTTCAATCTAATTAGAATTTTAATTTAATTAAAAATCTATAAGTCATAGTTCACTAAGAATCGAATTTTAAGTGAATCGTAAAATCGACTACAACTCAGACTCTGAAACTAATTCAAACAAATTTGGATCAATTATAGTAGCCATTGGAACCTTTTTTGACTTATAATAATGATGTTTATCAAACCAAATTTTCTCTTTGAGTCGTTCAACCCATGGCAAATTCATTTGACAAAAATCATGATTACATAGTACAAACTGTTCTTTATCTTGACAATCAAGTAAGTTTATAAATCCAATTCATGTGTAAAGGAATTTTACCACTTAAAAACTTTTAATTATCATAAAAAATATCTCATATTTATTAAAAATCAATTTCTTAATCATTATAAAATAAATAAAACACTATGCACGACACTTACATAATAATCGGTTATAACCACTCAAAAAACTTGATTATGTGTTCCATTAAATCTCCAATTCTATTCAATTAATTTTACATGCTTATGGTATTCAAAATTAAAATCAACATTTTAATTCATTATATATCCAATTAAATTAGAAATAGTTGCAATAAAATCAACCAAGGATAGCCAAGAACATAAAATCGAATCCAAACACTTATACATGTATTCTTTCATGATAAACATGTGCTTTTCATGCATAATTTAATTTTTATTTCTAAAGTGATCAAGATCAGGTTTTATGCATGCCAAATCATTATTAATCTCATTAATATGATTTGAAAAAAATAAAAATCATATAACCAACCTTTACATAATTTGGTTATTAATATATGTGTTAGTGTAATCGGATTCTCAACTATTTTCAAATCTTTCGATGGCAACTTAAGTTTGACACCATTGTTGGTTTTCTTGAGGAATGCACAATGGAAATTTAAAATTTTTTAAGAAAATCAAACATTGATACGACACCAAAAGTTTTAAAAAGGGCATGAATAACATAAAATCAGTTTAGAGTACTTTACCCTTATTCATGTAGAGCTTTTTTTCCTTCTTTAACCTTACCAGGTTGTCACAAATCATAGTGATCCTCATGAGAACACCTCCAAGGTATCCACACAATAAATGAAGATGAGAGAAAACCTAAGAACCTAAGGGCAAGCAAGATTTTTGCGTTTAGAGAAGAGGAGAAAGAAAAATTGCTTCTATGTGGTAGAACTCTTTTGTGCATAAAAAGTAGTAGTGAGGGCTTTATTTTGGCTAATTAAATAAAGATATTTTTATAATTAAATTATTTCCTTAGGTCTGATTTTATCTCAAAAAAAATTGACCCATTAGACCCTTTAGAAGGCCCATAAAATGGGCCTTTTATGGTCCCTACATAAAGCCCACTTATTGGGTCTTTGTGCATAGATTTTTGGTCTAGTTTAAGCAGCCAATCGAGGCCCTTTTAGGTCCCAATTAATATCATCTCCAAGCCTCATTTGTAAGCATTTAACTCTTAAAAGGTTGATTGAAAATCATATCAAAATATAACCTCAAATTGGGCCTCCAAGCCTAATGCCACTAACTCTAATTCTAGGCCAAATACTACTAATTGGACTCTAAGTCCTCAGTGGCATCTTATGTCATTAAATATTTGACAAATTTGATTCTTATCTCAAATTCTTTACGTGTGATACATTATGGGTTTATGAGGCACGTTGGCAGTGCACGGTGAATTAGAATTTTACTTCAACTAGAATTCTTATGATTTCATCTCCTTAAATCATAATTAATTCTTGATTAATAATTCTCGTGTATATAAGTCATAAGTGGCATCTAACCATATATCATGACTACCTAAGTGTTGAAAAGTCAAGTGGTTTGACTTTACCCTTCCATATACAGTTACTGTGCAAAAAGCTCCTTTCAATATCCTTTATCTAATTTAGGTTTGAGTATGGACTTATGTTAACTAAATGTTTAATTAATTATGTCTAAAAAGCCCTGATTATGTTGGCTCTAATAATTTTATTTTTATTCCCAAAATGCCTCTGTGAATCTCATTCACACTTGCACTTTACTTTAGCCAAAATTTTCTAAATAAAGATAATATATTAGAACTGTGAGATAAACTCCCAACTCTAATATGGGTTAGTGAATCCTCTATTGATCACTACCCTATCTTTAAGTATTTCAAGGTATATCCAATCTCTTAGCTTTGTGTACTTTTTGTTCAAAGTAAAAGAATAGAGTTAAAGTATATCATTCCACACTTATGATAGTTAGTGGTCTCAAGTTTAAGGATACTTGCACCACTAATATAATGAGATGCTTTCACTGACATAGATTAAGTATCCATGTGAAGATTTCATGTTAGGCCTCTAATGAACTTATTTCCTAAGCAAGTATCAACAAGTTAAGTTTAAGCATCGATATGCTTATAACTTATGAGAACTACTGCTTGACCTAGTCAAGAAGTATAAC